>OZ018321.1:80144823-80178781 GCA_963969495.1 Ceratothoa steindachneri
CTACCGTAGCGTATGCCATTTCGCGAGCCGTTAGTCGGCGACTCGCATAGCTTATAGGAGCGGGTTCTTGGTCATCGTCGTAGTGGAGTAACACGCATCCAATACCCAGTTGGGAGGCACCTGTCCTTACGTCAAATTTCTTCTGACGGTTCGGCAGTTTTAAGATTGGGGCGTAGACTAGCTTCTCTTTGAGCTCTTCAAAGTGCGCTTCGGCGTCGGGGTTCCACTGGAGGGGGTCCGGGAGTTTCATTTTTAGCAGATCGTTTAGGGGAGCTGCTACAGAAGCGAATTGGGGGTACGAAGCGGCGGTAAAATGAAGCAGCACCGAGGAAAGACCGTAATTGCTTCTTGGTGCGCAGTAGGGACATATTTACGATAGCCTTTACCTTCTCTTTCTGTGGGGCCAGATGCCTTTCGCCTATTTTAAATCCAAGGTATTCTATGGATTTATAAGAAAAATGGCATTTTGAGGGTATAATCGTTAAGCCATGATGCTTTAAGCGATCTAAAAGCGGGCGGAAGGACAAGATATGGTCGTTCCATGAACGTGTAGCCACATACAGGTAATCAAAATTTAATGAAACGTTTTTTAAACCGTCTATTACACGGCGCATTATGCGTTTGTAGCTACTGCAGGCAGATACTAGGCCAAAAGGAAGACGAGTGAATTCCATTAAACCTTTGCCTGTAGGAAAGGCTGTTAGTTTCCTCGCTGATGCCTTTAGGGGGATCTGATAATAGGCCTTACATAGGTCTATCTCAGTGATGTAGGCGGCTCCTTCGAAGAGATGTAAATTTTGGTCAATTAGGAGGAGAGGCTCGGCGTCGAACACGGTGACTGTGTTTGACTTCCGAAAATCGACGCACATCCTAAAGGACTGGTCTGCCTTGCGGACCATGACTATTGGGGAACAGTAGTCGGACGTAGATGGCTCGATAATCCCTAATTGCCAAAGATTGTCGACTTCCTCATTGAAAGCGTCTCTTAGATGCACCGGTACGGGATAGGGCTTACATCGCACAGGTTTGAGCGTAGTGAGGGCGATATCATGTTCGAACTGAGTCGAACATCCTAGTGACTCGGAAATGACCTCACTAAATTCTTCCAAAAGCGCCATCATTTGGTTCCTTTGGGCAGGGGTGAGGTCGGAGTTTACATCCAACTCGGGGAAAGGTTCTTTTATGGGGGACAGCTTGGACGGGAGGACGGGGAGGGGACAATCTTCGCTTGGCTCTACGCAAATCGAATTAACAATATTTAGGGGGTTGTTTGGGTGCACGGCGTCAATTACCCTTTCTTCGTCGAAGGCGACTATATTGTTTATACAGACCCGTCTATGATACTTTTTTAGCATGTTTATGTGATATAACTTATCACCTGCGGGTGTCTGTATAACGTAATCGACGGATCCGTGGGTTTTCTTAACGGGGTAGGGGCCTTTCCATTGGGAGAGAAGTTTATGGGAATCCGAGGGGAATAAGAGTAGAACTTCATCTCCAGGCTTCAGTTTTCTGTGTTTGGCCTTTAGATCAAAGTATGTCAGATACTTTTCCATATTAATTTCGGAATTTCTGACTGCTATGTCAGAACACCTTTTTAATCTTTCCCTTAGTTCGAGGACGAAGGAATAAGTGTTCCTTAATTCTGGACACAAACGGGAATTTGTCCATAACTCCTTCAAAATACTGAGGGGCCCCCGCACGTTTCTCCCGTACAGGAGCTCAAATGGGAAAAATCCGATGGTCCTATGATGAATTTTGCGGCATGCGAATAACGCAACTGGCAAATATCGGTGCCATTCTTGGGGTTGTTCCATGCAAAGCTTCTTGAGGATGCTTTTCAAGGTCGCATTGAACTTTTCGCACATGCCGTTTGCGCTCGGATGGAAGGGGGTGGTAAAAATAGGTTTGATTTGGAGCAGGGTGTTCACGTGTTCCATGAGCTCAGAGGTAAACTGGCGGCCTCTATCTGACAAGATTTCTTTGGGCAATCCTACTCGAGAAAAAATGGAAATAAGGGCTTCAGAGCAAGAGATACTATCGATCCTTTTTAGAGCGACAGCGTCTGGGAATCGGGTAGCGCAGTCTATCAAGGGTTAGTACATGCGTATTACCTTCGGCGGAAGGGGGGTGGATTGGTCCTATGAGGTCGATGGCGACTCTCGAGAAGGGCTCCGAAATGACTGGGGTTCTTTGCAGGGGAGCTGGGGCTATTCGACCTTTTGCAGTGGTTTTCTGGCACAAGTCGCACGTTTTGCAGAATTCTGCAATATCTTTGGCTGACCCGGGCCCAAAAAAGTATTTAAATACTCGCTGAGAAGTCTTGTTATGACCGAAATGACCGGCCATGGGACTTTCATGTGCTACTCGCAGGATTTGGTCTACATATGTGCGCGGAATACACATGACCTTGGAAGGTGGGTCCGACTCATCTCGCGAGGTGCGAAATAGAAGGGAGTCGTTAATGATGTACCTTATGGATTGGTTCCCTCGAACGATCACCTCTTCGTTCTTTCGGGCCTTTTCCCAAAGGGATTGAAGTAAAGGGATTGAAGTAAAGGGCAGCTCTGCTGAGCTCTGAGGAATTGTGCATTACTCGTTGGGACCTCTAAAGGAGCCTCTGGGGTGAAAAGGCGTGCTGGGGTAGAGGCCTCGCGGCTAGCTTGCGCTCGAGTGACGACAGCTTGAGTCACTTCACTCGGGGAGAGTAGTGCGCTCTGGCCAATGAGTACTGAGCAAAATTTGATGGGGGGCTGCCACTACGTCGGCCCAAGCAGTGAAATATTTACACTGTACATGGCAGCGGATTACCGGGAATCTATTTTCTCGACCCAAGAAGTCGTGTACAATTGCGTACTTCTTATGTTGGGGGTTGACAGGGAGGGAGCAATTTGTCCGACACCACAATGCATGTGCACCCTGTGTCTCTGACGAGGGTGGACACTTTACAGCCATTGATCGAGCCAGTTTCGAAATTTAGTCCTCAGGGGAAACTCTTGTTGAACAGGAAGTTCACTTGAAATTCCTGTGGGGATGGAGACGAGGGGAATGACGTAAGCGCGGCCGGCTGTTCTGGGGGAAGGGTAGCAGTTACTTGGTGGACTTGTTGGCTCTGGGTGGGACGTAGGCTGGAATTCTGTACACATTGGGACTTATAATGGCGGGGGGAACCGCAGGAGTAGCATATAACCTGCTTATTCTGGTGCTGGTTTTTGTAGGGGGTATTGAAGACTAGGGGTTTTCTGTCTTCGTGGGCTACAAAAGGCTTATTCTTTGGCCTGAACGGGGCTGGGGTCTTTATCAATGGAGGGGGTTTCTTTGTTGGGACTTCCATTGACTAAATTTATTCTTCGGGTCGGGGGACTATTCTTCGGGTATCCTGTGGGTATAGGCGATGATTTGTCGCATGGAAATCAGCTTCCTCGAGGCATTCTTGAAAGGTAGACGCTCGGCGGTCTTGCACGAATGCTCGGATCTCCTGGGGGAGGGTGGACAATAGCTGGTCTTTTAACATAAAGTCAATCAGGGCCTCATACTCCGATTCGACTTTGGAGGATTCTAACCAGAACTGGAGGTTTCGCTTCAGGATATATCCTAAAATGTCGGTAGGTTTGACCGGGCTGGATTTTAGCCGATCTAAACTTAGCGCGGTAGAACTTAGGGTTCAAGTTGAAGGCGTATAGCAATTCGGCCTTCAAGGTGCTATAGTCTATTGTAGCTTAATGTGGTCACGAGATGAAAATTTCTCTTAAACGCGGACTGAGCAATGGGAGCAATCTACTGACTCCTTCAGATTCTAGGGCCCATCCGTTTACCTCGAAGATCTTTTCAAAATGTGTTAAGTATGAGCACAAATCTTCTTAGTCTTTATATTGGGGAAGTTTCATAGCGGGGGCCTGGGGTTGATGATCACGGGATCCAACAGAACTGACTTCCACTTGGTCTCTGCTTAATTCCCTTTCATGTTTTCGAATCCTTTCTCTTTCTTCAAATTCTAACGCTTCTTTTCTTACTTCCATTTCTAACACTTCTTTTCTTCTCCTTTCTTCCAATTCTTCTTTTCTTCTCCTTTTCTTCTCCTTTTTTCCAATTCTAACTCTTCTTTTCTTCTCCTTTCTTCCAATTTTAACTCTTCTTTTCTTAATTCCATTTCACGTGCTATTTCCTCTTGCTGTTCGCTTTGGACGAATTCTTTTAGTTCCTGTTCTGTGAGAACGAGAGCTTGTCCTTGCTTGACAAAAACTTCCAACGATTGTGAAGCCATTGCTGCTCTTGCTGACGCAACTGGTGACTCATGAAAGAACTTACGCACCTGGTAAGAAAATTAGAAGCTGTGATTGTTCCTAACCGATACAATCTAATAACTAATCCCCAAAATAACGAATATTTTCCTAGCTTTGTTTTTGCTATCTGGAAAGGGTTATTAATGGTTATTATTTATATTCCTTCGAGGAATAGACTCTAATTATTAAAATTTACGTTAATTTATTTGGGCTTCCTTGGACGTTGGCAAGTTTTAGGCTATATGAGTTCGCTTCCTCAAAAATTTAACCCCACACCTGACACCACTTTTATATATGTCGTATAATTGCTCATAGTCTGGTCCAATAATTATTCTAGTCCTTGATCTGGACACACCGCTTTTGTCTAAGTCGACGGTATTGACCCTATGACTCAATCTACGATCATATATATATATATATATATATATATATATATATATATATATATATATATATATATATATATATATATATACAGGTAGGCTTTAATTCCTACTGAACGTGTAAGTAGTTTAAGAATAGAGGGACACTGGGTTTACAGATTACCATTAATTGTGATGGATTGGAGAGACGACTACTCAGGTCCAGACGGGGTCGTTTGGGTGGCGTTAACACGAGTTCTCGGAGAGAGGGGGGATAAGATGACGGTTTCGGAGCTGCTGGCTGCAGTTCCGGTTAGTTCACTCCTAACTGGATGTGACACTAACAAATAGTAACTTCCAGTAACTATTTGGATGTTCCTTTTCTTTCTCAAGTTACGTTGAGCAACAGAGCGTATTCTTCTAGTCACAGACTCTGCGGGGCCGGATTTACTCGAGGAACACTTTTGAAACAGCAACCAAGTTATCTCGGCGGCGCGTTGACAGTCGATACGTTACGGCAACGACTCCCGTTCAACGTGAGGATTACGCGAGTAGGTTTTAGACACTGCCTTAGAGGGAAGAACGGCGCTATTATTTATACCGAGGATTGTGGGAAATCGAGAGAGAGATTCCATTCACGACAATTCGCTTATCGCAGCGCCTTCTGGACAATCTCCATGTTATCATAAAGAAGGCAAATAGGATTTAGGGTTCTCAGGAGATAGGCCTTCTTTCGTCAGACTTCCTGTCGCCAGTTGGGTGAAGGGTGGGGGGAGAGAGAGAGGAGACGAAGGTCAACTCAAACGACAAATTTCTTTCGTTCCCACGATTGTCTGGCGGCATGCGAGTATGTACGTTCCATACCCTCACACACATATATATATATATATATATATATATATATATATATATATATATATATATATATATATATATATATATATATATATATATATATATATATATATATATATATATATATATATATATATATATATATATATATATATATATATATATATATATATATCTATATATATATATATATATATATATATATATATATCTATATATATATATATATATATCTATATATATATATATATTACTCTGAAACTGCCAACAATTGGAAGACTTGTGTTTATCAACCGCTAGTTGATTATCACCCCCAAATTCTCTATTCGGTTGAAATCTGGCGAATTTCCGTGCGTGTCCTTTAGTTTCGTGTTATTTTCAGCCCAGAACTTTATTGCTTTTGCTTTGTGCCAAGGTGCGCCATCATATGAAATTTACAGTTAGTATTCTCAAATTGCTTCTGATCTGTTTGGAAAAGGGCTGATGAAGCACGTTTTGTTACCATTTTGAGTTCATGACAGAGTTCATGGGCAAAGGTGTTAATACTCCAATTCCCTTAGATGAGAAACAGCCCCAGACATGGAGGGTGTCCGATAACTTCCCCGTGGGCACGACATAGGATTCGTGAAAGCGCTCCTCTTTTCGTAACGAAGGGTCTTCCAGCAGTGCTAAACATGCGGAGGGAAGTCCATTCTTTATATTTAGTACAAAAGAGGAGCCTATTTCTATTATTTTTATTGGAAACATTAGACTTCTTCGCAGCCTTTTTCGAATTGAGACTTTTGTCGAAAGGTCTCCGCCTCTCTGTTCCTGCTAAGCGTTCGCATCTGCCTCTGTCCAATCGTGAACAAACTGCATAGGAGGCAACCCGATCCTTGAGTTGAATCCTTACCAGCGTGCGATGTTTGTATTCATTTGAAGCTCTGGCGTACAGAGACTTCTTCACAGGAATATGTAGCGTGCCGGGACGTGCAAGTGGGCGGTTTAAAAGCTTCGCTTGTACGAGCCTTTTTTTGAGACTTATGATGGCTCAATCGATAGATCGCTGGACCGACAGCGGTCCGTCGACGACGAAAGCTGTTCGCAACCCGCCTACGCTACTTTCATCCTTTATTTTTTCATCGGCCCTTTTCCTACCCCCCTCTATTTACAAAGTCGCAGCGTTACCATTTTAATAACGTGTGTGTGTATATATATATATATATATATATATATATATATATATATATATATATATATATATATTTATATAGTTGGTTTGGTTGAATGCTTTTCAGCTTTGGAAGTTTGCTCATTTTTCGCTTGAACAAATTTCTGGAGTTGGTTCGAGATTAGACTTCGAAATAATCTTCCGCTTCCCTCTCGGTTTGATTAATCAATCGAAATTCAATTTAACTTGATTGAAGGCAAGTCACCATTACCAGTATTCTTCATGTGAGCGTAAATAGCGATAAATTTCGTTTCGCAAATTCATATTCCTTAATTACTGTTTTCAGCAATACTATTTAAGTCTGCCTAAATTGTGTTCTCTGTGACCAGGATAACTTAAGGGACTCTCTTCCCAATCTTTCAACGTGACTTTTTCGCCCTATTTGGAATACGTTAAGGAACGGATATTGCATTAGGCTTTCTCTGCCTTTTCTTCCTTTACTACCTCAGAGTAGGAGGAAGCTTGCTCTATCTTCAGTTTTCCCTTCCCTATTATAACTTTTCAGTACTGATTATAACTTAAATTATTTCCTTTAAAAAAAATCTCAGTCTATACTGCGCAGGCCGCGAAAACCAATGTTAACACACCCAGGGGTGGACCCCTCGAAAGTCTGAAAACATGAGACAGGATAGGCTGGAGCGGATCGACACCGGATATAGCCCACCAACCTTTTCTCTTATTAGTCACAATCTTGTGAATTTTTGTTTTGGGTGGGTTTCATTGCAAACTTTCTGATTACGCCCCTACGAGTATGTAGATTCACAAGAGTCCAACTCCCCTTAAGGTAGCTTCACCTCCCCCCCTTCCTTTCCAAGGCTGGACTCGTAGACGCGGGAGCCTCTAAACAATTGCCTTCGTCCTCAGGAGACGACACGCCTACCAAATGTTCCGAAACAGAGGGAGGCAAAGAGTCATTAAGGGCGCATTCTGCCCTGATAACTCCTCGGAGGCAACAGCGTCTTCGAGGGGCATCAGCCCCCGGAGTTGTGCCTCCTGGAAGAGTACAGCCATTCCTGTGAAGGCCTTCACATCAAAGAGGGAACTGCATCTCCTTCGAGCTAGGAATGGAGGGCATATTGATGGAATTGAATTACCGTGAGCTCCGGGCCCGCTGGGAGGAGCTGTATACAGGAGACCATGCAGACCGCGTGCCCACTGGCCACCCATCTGGGGTATAAGGGTTTTTCTACCCCGCCACCACGGTATGGGGACCAGGCAGGACGATGCGCTATTTACACCCGGTATGGTGTCTCATTTCTTCTCGGAGCACACTTCGTGTCACGCTGGAACCGTGCTAGTGTATACGGATGGCTCCAAGTCCCCAAAAGGGGGTCGGCTACACGCCGTATCCTCTCTGTTTGAAATCAGTGGGGCTCTGCAAGGCGCTGCGTCTGTCTTCACGGCCGAGCTGGTTTCAATGCACAGCTCGGTACGGGAGATAACGCGACATGCCCGGTTCGGAGAACAGATTATGATTTTTAGCGACTGACAAAGCGGCCTGAGTGCTCTCGGGTCATTGGAATCGCCGCATTCTTTGGTTCGCGATATCCGTGACGCCACAGTTTTGGCGAGCTGGACGGATGTCGAGATTATCTTCTGCTGGGTTCCTGGACATGTAGGAATTGCGGGGAATGAGCGCGCCGATGAGGGCGCCAAAGAGTCCGCGAGGACTGGGTGACCAGACAAGTGTTTTGCTCTTCTTCACACCGATTACATGACAGCAATCCGGGCTGCTTGGCAATTAAGATGGGAGACGGTCGAGGGGAACTTAAAGTTGCGTGCCATTGCGCCGCGACTGTTCCCATGGACCTACCCCCCAATGCCGCGACGGCTTCAAGTTGCTTTCTGTCGTCTCCGAATTGGACACACTCGCGGGACGCACCACCATGCGATGGAGCGTTCGCCTGCACCTTATTGTGAAGACTGCGTTGTTCCCCAGACTGCTCGGCACATTCTCGTTGAATGTCCCAGTCTGGGTGATTTTCGAGCACGACACCTGCCGCGGTACCGATTCGTGCACACTGACTTGTGGACTTTACGACTTTTTTGTGGGATGTTGGCCTCTTCCCACTTTATTTTACTGTTTGTTGTGGGTCTCATGTTCCTGCGTCTGGGGAAGGCGGTCCTACTCCCGACCACGGATCGCGCTTCCTTCCTGCCTTTTTGTTTTTGTTTATTTTTTTAGCCTGTTATTTGTTACTTACGTATTTGTTTTTTTTTTAATATTGCCTAATAATAGACTGGGTCGAGTACGGCGATTTATGCCCAAGTAGGGAGTCGCCAGATGGGTTCCTAAAAAAACCCCCAAACCTCCGTTCTTCTTTGTTTTAATTGCCTCCTTTCAGCCAGCGACAGTGCAGCTATACCTGGATAGGAAGTATACTGTTATTTTTGTGTACATTTCACTGTCAGTCGACTTCGAATTGGGGGAGGTCCGCTGGGTGTGGCCCGGTTGCCGAGGCCATTTTTACTGTTTGGGTATTTGAAAACTAAAAACGCCTTATGCGGAGACTACTCGATCAATCTCAGGGTTCAGGTCCATGCTGATCTGATCGCCGTGCTGGAGGTGGGTGTCCTTAATATGGATGAGTTTACGCATCACTGCCCGAAAACCGCTTCATTTTCTTGTCTTGATCTATCCTTGTGCTCTCCAGATGTACACTCTCTCCCCCGACGCTCGTGCGTTCTTCTTTCTTCTTGTTGCTTTGTTCTGTTACTTTTTGTTTGTTTTTTTGTTAGTTTGTTTTTGTTCTTTGCTTGGTTCGGTTTGGGGGAATTTCAAAGAGCGCCCCAATGAGGGGGCCAAAAATTCTGCAAGGACTTGACGACCGGACTAGCGTTACGCTCTCTCTCACTCGTTTCATTTTCTTTTCGTTGTTCTTTGAGACTAATCAGACTATATTTAAGCTAAATTAATTATTTGGTGGCTATGGCCTTAAGGGCGGTCGCCAGAGGGGACCGCTATGAATAGAAAGTATGAATCATTCGTACCGGAAGTGTATAAGTAGTAGTTTTTTTTCGGTTACGTGGTCGGACCTCACTTCGGCAACTGAGCGGGCCTTTTTTTCTTTTGTTTTTGCTTGAGGGTTTTCTGTTTGGGGGTTTATTGCACTTTTTCACTTTTTGATGGTTTGTTTTTATTTTTTAAATTAACTTTGTTTGCGATTTCGGTGGCTGCCGAGAGGGACCGCTAAAAACAACACTGAGGCAATTTTAGTGAAGCCTATTATTAAACATTGGAAACGGCTGAATTAGAGTGCGATTGTTAAAGATCACAGCAAAAATAGGTCATTAAAGGATGTAACTTTTTGTGCGGATCTTTGATGCGAGATAATGTGGGGTTAGTTAACTTGCCACTGGCTTAGCGCAGTCCCGCAACCAGCAGCCCCGAAGAACTCTGCCGCGGACGCGATCGGACGCTGTTCCTCCACAGATGCACTATTCAGTCTATCTGTAGGTATTTTCCCCCTCAGAGGGGAGGGCGGCACCCATGTGTAGCCTTTTACACTTGAGGAGTTGCACATCCCCACGGCCTGAGTGTAAATTAGGGAATCCATGTCACTAGGTTGACTTGAGCTCTGATGGGGCCTGGGAAAGTTGTTGGTGCGCTCCCCCTTAGCTCCATCTCAGCGTTACTTTATCTTTATTTATTATTATTATTAGCATTATTATTATTATAATTCTCATAATTATATAGCAGTAATATTTATTACTTTTATTATTTAATATTATTATTAGTAGTAGTAGTAGTATTTATTATGATTATTATGTATTATAATTATTTTGTATTTATATCATTGTGTTATTATTAGTCTATTATCATTATTATTATGTATTAGTATTAATTATTATTATTATTAGTGTTATTATTCTTATTATTATTACTGCTACCCCTTCAACCTTTTCTACCCTTCTTTTGTACCAGGAGGGCTGTTCCCACCTAGACATAGTTCGGTCCGGTAGCCACAGTGCCTTGCCATCCTGAATCACCTAGCACCAGGATGTGATGGGTGATCCCCTACCCTGCTCGTTAGTAGACCCGCCTATCTCTACTTCTCTTCATTACATACCCTCCTACCCCTTTCCAAACCCTCTCTTCTATCCACAGAGTTTCTGGCTGCCCGACGCTCTTTCGTCCTCTCATGAGCCTTATAGTCCATTGCCCCATCCATCCCTATCTTTTGAATTTCCCTTCCATTTCAGATGCGAGGCCCACGGTCAGTGTAAAAACGGGACGTGTATTTGCATGACGGGATGGAACGGTCGCCATTGCACTCTCTCTGGCTGTCCAGGGATGTGTTCGAGCCACGGCTCCTGCATCATGGTTGAAGACGAATGGATCTGCAGCTGCGAGCATGATTGGGAAGGACCCGATTGCAATGTAATGCTTGAAAGCAATTGCGACGATAGAATAGACAATGACGACGGTAAGATACATGGGTATAAAAATTTTGATTTAATCCCCCCTAATTTCCCGCAGGGGGATAACCTCTGTAGCCTGTTACACTTGGTACCCAGAGGGGCTAACACGGCCTGAGAGTAAATTAGGGAAGCCTCGTCACTGGGTTAAGCTCTCTGATGGGTCTTGGGAAAGTTGTCGGTGCGCTTCCCCCTCGATCCCTCTCAGCGCCTCTTTATCTTTATTTATTATTAGTATTAGTGTTATCATTCTTCTTAGATTAATTTTTATTATTATTTGTTATTATTATTTATTATTATTACGGCTATCGCCTCAAGCTTTTGTCTACCCACATTTCGTACCAAGAGGACTGTTCCCACCTGGACAGCGTTCGGTCCGATAGCCATGGTGCTTTGGTAGACTGCAGACCATCCTAGGATCACACCTAGCACCAGGGTACGAGAATAATAGGTGATCACCCATCCTACTCGTTAGTGGACCCGCCTATCTCTACTTCTGCTTATTACATACCCGCCTACCCCCTTCCAAACTTGTTCTTTTATCCCCTTTGCCACCTTTGAAGCCGCCCTCAGCCAGCTCTACCTCTGAAAAGGAGGTGCCTCCTCCCTCCCTTTGCTTTCTTGAAAGGTTCAAGGGTTCCCCTTACCTCCCCTCTTATATGGAGCCGCCTTTGGGCAACACCATCTTAGGAACAGCGGCAGCCTCCCCCCTTTTCCTAATACTGGGGATCGCCAAGAGAGCAGGCAGGCGGCTCAAAATTGACCCCTCCCGGTGTGGAGCGACTTGATTAGGCCAACCCGCTTAGAATGCCATGGCCCATTGGTCCGTCCCCATACCATTCGGAAGACATGCATTTGCACCTTGCAGGTAGCCTACCTTCCCCCCCCCCCCTTCGTCTTCCCCGATGTAGGTCGGTTTGGTAGCTAGTGACTCGACAGTGACTAAAGGTTCCCGAATTGGATCCGTGATGCCTGGAGGAGGATGGCCATATGGAGCCCCCCATCCCTGAGCTGAACGTGATCCCGAAGGTGATCCAGCCCCAGATGGCATTAACTTGCATGAGGTCGACCATTGGCTTGCTGCCAAACACCGAGCGGGCCCATCCCCCCCCCCCCGAACAAGCTTCTCGTCAGGCAGTGCTGCCCCCTGAGGATTCATAAGGAGAGGAGGGACCTCCTCCCCCTGCTGGTGCCGCTTTGACATCTAACCTCTATTTCGGAAAAGGATATTCCCGAGGCCGGTACGCCCGGTCTAGGGGACTCTTCCAAGGGTGACGCGAAGCGGGTTCATTTCCCACCATCCTCAATAAAAAAAAAAAAAGAAGTAAGAGGAAGACAAAAAGACTAAGGCAGTGGTTCTCAAACTGGGGGTAATTTAACAATTTTTCGGGGGTAATGGAGGGGCGACAGTAAAAAGTTAAGAATTCTGAAAATCAAGAAAACCTTGCATTAGGATTAATGTTAACTTAGTCTTAGTGTCATGATACGAAAATCATGTTATATTAATTGTTATGAATTGTAAGATTTTGCAGACAGATGTAGGCTAACGGTGTCAGTTACTGAGTCATCTTTTATTTTATCACGCAACAGCTATTCCCCCTCCCCCCCCTTCCCCCCTTCCCCCCTTACCCCGTGACACCACATGCTTTTGAAATTAATTCACAAAGCGAATTTCTTTGAGACACAAAATAATTTCAGGCCTTAGTAAAATTTTAAATGATTGAGTATGGTATATTTTTTTGCATTATAAAGTTTTGTATTAAAGAAATTATCATTTTGAACGCGAAACAGTGGCGGGCATTTCTATAGCGGCTGTGCCAAATTTCCGTATCAGAAAATGTCTTTGTATTTGTTTTCACATGTAAGCAGTTCTCGAGCTTGATGTAGAATTGTAGAGTAAAATTAAATTCTAATCACTGTTGTGACTTGTCATGAGGCCGGGTTGCCCGAGGAAAAAACTATATTTAGTTACAAACATTGCCAATTGTGCTTGAGGGAGGCGCACCTGAAGAGCTGTAGGCGGGAGAGAGCGCGTCACTACAGCTCATCTCTCCGCGCATGCAGGTACGTACGTCCGTGGCTCCTCGTGGTGTTATGATATTATATACTGTTAATTATTATCAAGAATTGATTGGATCAGCGTTCAACAGGTAGGGCGAGATGTTTATATGTCTAAATTAGTATAAATACAATGAATTACATGCAATGTAGTCATATACAGTTTTATTTATTCTACAAGTAGCTGTAGTGTAGCTAATATTTTGTACATGATTAAAAAAAAAATCGTGCCTGTCGTACTGAAATACTAAAGTACCCAAATAAATTAAATTAAACTAAAAACAAATAATAATAACGGAATAGATAAGTAAGAATGACTAACTGACACAATCACACACTCTATAATAATTTTTCTTTTTAATCCAGGTCTCCGTCGATGGAGCACCGTCGATGATGGGTGGTAATCGAATATTAGGGGGCTTCATACAAGCTGTGAATCCAGAAATTTCTGTAGATCATTGAATCATTCATCGGTACTCTCTTGGATCGAAAAGCCTGCCTGGTTGTCACGAGGAAAGGTTTTACGTAGAGTCATTTAGCTCCGAAAGGCTATTTAGGAATTCCTAGAACACAAAAAGGATTTCCTTTTGCTACCAAGTTCACTGATAAGGAGTGGCTTGGTCAACTTTGTTACTTGGCTAACATATTTACGGAGCTGAACAGTGGTAATCTGCAAGTCCAGGGCCGAAACACGACTGCCATTGATAGCCACCAAACTGTGGCTGTATTTCTTGGGAAAGTGAGACTCTGGATTCGGCGCTTCGAGAAAGGAGTGATTGCCCAGTTCCCCCCCCTATACCATTTTGTTGAGAATAGTCATGATACTGGATCACTTCTACAGACCATCAAAAAAAAGATGAGTGACCATTTTAAGGGGCTTGAAACAAGCATGCATCACTACTTTCTAGAGAGTGACCAAGAAACAGCTAGTCTTCAGTAGATCATTCATCCCTTCTCTGCACCTGATGAGGTCATTCACGATGATGATTTCCCTGCAAAGTAAGAGTGGATCACAATGCGAGCCAATGAAGCCTTGAAAATCGAATTCTAAAACCAAAATGCAGATTCTTTTTGGATTTCACGACTTGCTGACTCGCCAACTCTGTCCAAGAGACCCTTGAAGTTGTTAGTATCATTCTCAACAACGTATCTCTGCGAGAAGGGGATCTCAACTGTGCTGGAGACGAAAACAAAAAGGAGGACTCGCTTGAATGTTGCAAACGATGCCATGCTGGCACTATTAACCACGAAGCCAATAATTCATCAACTAGCTTCAAGCATGCAACTACATCTAGCTAACTGATATTCTTGACATCCTAGACAATCGTCATTAGAGATGCACAATGTTCAAATACTAATAAATAAAATAAAATATCTGTAGTGTTTTAATTTAGCCATATATATCAATGTTGACAACATTTTGTGAAAGGGGTAACATGCTTATTGTGACATGTAAAATTGGGTAACAAGCTAAAAAAAACTGGGAACCACTGGACTAAGGGATCCAATCCCTCCACAGGAGCTCATCGGACGGACGGGTCCGCTGCAGTTTCGTCAAGCGACCAGACCAAGATTGGCTTGTCTGGACCCAAGACGCCCTCGAGGTTGAGGGGGGGGGGGCAAAGACCAAGGTCGCAAATGCATTGAACAAAACTCGATTGCGTCGTGCCCCTCATTGAGTTACAATATACCGTTTACGAACCTGCTGGCTTCAAACACTGGTTATTTGCTCGATAGATAGCAGCCTGTTCAACAGGATCTGGACAGAGGGTATCCTCCCAGAATCATGGCAAATGGCTACTATGCTCGCTTTACGCAACCCTGGGATAGATCACTTTACTCCGGCCGGTTTCCGCCCAATCTCTAACCTCCTGCGTGTGAAAATTGATGGAGAAATTGGTAAATGTTAGACTAGCCTTTTATATGGACATCGGAAACTATCTGTCTTCCGCACAGTGCAGCTTCCGCAAGTTCCTCTCCACGCCGGGTGCTCTGCTCCGAGTGGAAGATGTTATCCGCGATGCTTTCCTTCGTAAACAGCACTATGCCACGCAGAATTTTTCAATCTGGAGAAGGCCTATAACACCGCACGTCGATAGTGAATTATGGAAGCTCTCGAAACGATCGGGTCAAGGTTACACCTCACTTTATTTCTGCATTTCTGCCCAATCCTCGATTCCGCATACGGGTGGAGGGAGCACACTCTGGCTTAATGGAGCAAGAAAAGGGCGTCCCGCAGGCGTGTCCACAGTGTCACACTCCTTGCATTGAGCATCACCGGTACCACCTCGGTGCTACAGGAAGATGTTCTTGCTACGCTCTACTTGGACGACCTTTCTTTTTTGGTGCAGCCGAGAGGCTAACTCTGAAGTGCAGATTCCAACAGGCATTGAACCGCATCTCTCTTTATGCCGAAACGTTCCACTTTTTTTCTTGGCCCAGAAAAGCCGCCATGGACATTCTTCGTTCTGTAGCGTTTAGCTCCTGGGGTGCTGATAGGGCTACTGCTTTGATTTCTACCGTTGCTTTGATAGTTCGAAGGAAAGTATATAGCGGAGGGTGGACTCTATCCACCACATCGGTCGCCGCCTGGCGACCGGTGCTTTCCGCACTTTCCCCATTGCGAGCCTACTTTTCGATGGCGAGGAGATGCCACTAGCTCTGCGCCCTACACAGTGCATTATGCTCTTGTAAGGGCGTGCCGTATTGTTATTTTAATGTAGCCTAATACTAAGCTGTCGTGAGTACGGCGACCTATGCCTAAGTAGGAGGTCGCCAGATCGGCTCTTAAAATTAAAAAAAAATGTAAGGGCGTACCGGGCGTGTCCCTTAGTCACCACAGGCTCGCACTGTAGTCGATCTCGACAGTGCCCCTAACGCTGAGAGACGCCAGTCATATCCTAAGTTGTTTGAATTTATAACTATGAAACTCCCTCAAAAGTTTGGGATAGCTCTCAGGTTTGTGGCGCCTCTGGTTCTGCCCAGGACGCTACCTTTACTACCTTTGACTATTTATCGCCACGCCTCTGCTCCCAAAGCTTCCACATCGGCGGGAGTATTACGTTCTATCTTTTTAGAGCTTTCTTCGTGCCACGCTAGGTCCGTGTCAGTGTACACGGACGCCACCAAGTTGCGGGATTGGGTCGGCTTCTACCCGTATTTCCTTTGATGTCAATGAGGCACTATTGGTTGTAATGTTCGGTTCCAAGCGCCCTGAGTGCTCTCGGGGCATTGAAATCTCCACATCCCCTGGTTCGTTGTATCCGTGACCCCACGGTTGCAGTGAGCCGGGTGGATGTCGAGATTATCTTCTGTTGGGTTTCCTAGACATGTAGGGATTGCGCGCAAAGAGTCCCTGTGTACTGGTCGATAAAATCAGAGTTTTGCTCTTCCTCACACTGAATATATGGCAAGAATTGAGTCGACCTTTCGCTCTTCCTGGTAAAGAAGACGGCCGATGCGAACTTAAGGTCACATGTCATCACGCCGCGACTGCTCCCGCTGAGCTACACATGTCGTGGCGACTTCAGGTCTTTTTCTGTTGACTTCGACTTTGGCACAGTCGCGGAACGCACCACCATTTGATGGGGGTGCTCCTCGGCAGATTCTTGTTGAATGTTTCCATCTTTACGACGTTACCTGTCCTGGCACCGTGACGAGCGGGTTCGCTTCTGCTTGTCCATTGTAGTATTGACGAGTTTGTGTACAGAGTCATACGGTCTGTGTCTTTATGGAGTAGCCTGGACCTCCAACATTTTATTTAACTTTTTTATGTCTTGGCTGCATGCTCTTGCACCGGCGCCTTCTTCACGATGCTGGGGCATGCCTTTTTTGTTACTTTCTTGGTTGTTTGATTTTACATTTCTTTTATTTGCTTTTGGTGTTTTTTTTATAAATAAATAGCCTAATTTTAGGCTATCTTTTGGAGGGACTTATGCCCTTGATGGCAGTCACATGATGGACGCTATAAAAAAAAAATCAGACCTTTCCGCTTCGAGTTGATACCATTTTTCAGTAGATAGACTTTTATGGAATTATCATAGTGTTTATTGAGTTGTTAAAGTTGTCATAAGAAAATAAAAGAGGTAATCTCATACTCGATGAAGTATTACCTATATACGAAATACTATAGGGTTCTCGAATAGTTTCAGATGTGGGTGGTTTCAACTCTCTTCCACTCTACCTTTCATTCTCTATTCCGTCCTATCTACTATTCACAAACGGCTTCTTCGTGTATCTGACCACGCAAAAGGTGGTCAGGTGTAACAGTGGTTCATCCGACATTTGGAGGATTTCGTCCTCTCTCGGCACTCATGCTTGCGGTGGAGGTTCGGGATGTATGGGAGATTTGAGTCCATTCCCAATACCCTAAATAGTTCCCACTTTAGACTACTCGGACTCTGTAACTTACACGCATTCTTCCTTACCACATTTCAATTGCACCCCTCTCCTCAAGCTTTCTAGTAGAGATAACCTTGTTAGTTTTCTCTTAGTTGTATATACACTAGCGGCCATAATATAAGGGTCAGTTAGAACAAGTGTATTTCAATATTTATTATAGAAGTTTAACAAAATGTTGAGACTATATATTATATGCATATTTAAATACATCTAATATCTATCTTTTGTGAAATTTTCAAGTGAATGGAATAAATATTTCGTAAGTTATGAGGAAATAAATAAACTATCTTCCAAATTGCTTCGGCCAAAGTTTAAGGGTCACTTAGAGAAAATGAACTACCAACCGAAGTATTTGTGTTTAGGAGACTAGACTGTTAATGGGCTAATAATTTCTTCTTAGGATCATACATTATTGGAATATTCAATTTTCAACATGGCGGTTTGTGAAAGACGACTGGTGTCCTGTGATGAAAAACAAAAGATTGTGTGCCTTCACCAAGAGGGCAAGGCGAATTCTGTGATAGCAACTACTGTATGAAGATCTAGAAGTGTTGTGTAACGAATTGTAGCTCGTTTTAAGTCATCAGGATTGACAGATGCTAAACCCAAAACCGGTAGACCCCGTAAAACGTCACCAAAACAGGATCGTATTATGGATAGAATGTCACTGAAGGATAGGTCTAAGAGTGCTGCTGAGATATCCCGCGATTGATTGATTGTTTAAGGGCTACGCAACTTTAATCAAGAGTTATTGTCGCCCCTTAGAAGGAAGGAGGAGAGGCTAAGCTGGGGCCAGACGGGGCGCTGAATCCCGTCAGCACGGCAGCCAGGATGGCAAATTGCCGCGCTCCTTACGGGTAGATATCCCGCGAGTTCAGCTCCACCTCTGATGTCAACGTATCGTGCAAAACTGTTTCCCGGAGGTTACGAGGTTCTGGGTTGCTGCTCGGGCACCGCCCAAGAAACCTCTGATCTCAAAGAAGAATCAAAGAGCCTGTCTCCATTACGCTCACGAACATGCCGTTTGGACAGAAGAATGTCATTGAAGACGATGAATCGAAGTTTAATGTGATTGGTTCCGATGGCAGGATGTACGTCCGACGAAGATGTGGCATGTGTGAAGAAGACGGTCCCTACAAGGGACTATCAATGCTGAAGTCTACAAGCAGATTCTTAGACAGCATGCCCTTCTACCTCTCCGATCCTCGTCATTTCAACCTCCTATCTTCGAGCAAGACAACGCTCCCTGCCACACTGCGAAGAGAGTCAAAGACCTTTTGAGTGATAAAGGGGTTGATCACATGGACTGGCCACCTCAAAGTCCCGATCTCAACCCTATAGAAAACGTTTGGAAGATTATTGGAGATGGGGCGCGAAGGAGAAATCCAAACAACTCTGGGAATTATTGAAAAATGAATGGAACAATATATATTACCTTATCATTTTGCAAGAGATTAATTCAGTCCTGTGGTAACAGATGTCGAGAGGTCATTGCTCCTTTAAGGGATGTTCACAAAATATTAATGGTAGTTGTTTTTTTGGTCTTGTTCCATTTTACAATGTTTTTCTAAGTGACCCTTAACTTTTGGCCGCTGCAATTTGAAAGATAGTTTGTTTATTTCCTCATAACTTACGAAATATCTAACCCATTCACTTGAAATATTTAAATACACTTGTTCTTCTTATTATGGCCGCTAGGGTATATACAACAGTCACTCATTTTCCTTAATTTTACTCTTCTTTTCAAAGACCTTTAGCGGAGATGTTCCGTTGGTGCATCCGATTTTTTCCTTAACATCCGTAATTGGTACGTGAAATGTGGCTTAGCCAACCTAGATTCGTATACCGAAGCGTTCACATTATCTGTTCCAGACGGGTTGACGGACTGCGCTGATGCCGAATGTTGCTCCTCAAAGTCGTGCGCTCATTCGACGCAGTGCAAGAGCTCCGTGGATCCGATCGACATTCTTCTGAGGAAACAGCCACCCGCGGTTACGGCGTCGTTCTTCCAACGAATGCGCTTTATCGTAGAAGAGAGCTCTGTTCAAGCTTTTGCTGACGTCAATGCCTTTAATAGAAGGTAAGAGCACCGCTAATTATTCTACATACTAAAAAGGAAAAGTAGAGAACTGCCGCCTGCTTTAACCACATTGCGGAAAGTGGTCTAAGGGAAAACAGCTAAGTCCTTTTGAGGGGTGGGGGGGACTGGTTATGGATCCACAGCTATTCCACGACAAAAATCACAAAATAGCTAAGGATTTTTCACCCCCTGCTTCATCATATTTATGACTGTCCAAATGCAATAACTTACACCTTTCACAGCCATTAATGTATTATTTATGACTCGTTTTACAATTAAAACTCTTATACGACGCCGAGTTCCTTAAATAATGGTGAAATATGCGAGGAGACGAGTCGTTTGGAGGAGCATTTTTGCCGACATATCACGACGAGAATTCGGTTATTGGACTCCTTAATTAGTGTGTGTGGTGGGGGGGGGGGGGTGAAGAATACTCCGCTAGATTAAATTGAGGAATATAGACCGATCCTCGTATATTTATTTGTTTTTCACTCCACTTGTTTAGTTTCAGTATTCCAGGGCATACTTTCAATAAATTCAATCTTTCAAACGTGGAAATGCTCCTTGACCTACAAGGTTGTGTGTACGAAGATTTGCGAGAGTCGAGAAGCTCAATTTCTTTTTTTTTATTTCCACTATTATCGAGTTAAAACGAATATCTGAAAGAGGAATGTGAGAATTAGACGAAAGGTGAGGTCTAAGACCTCTTCTAAGAGACCTTCCTTCCTCGAGATCTCGTGTGCTTAGTGTATAAGGCGTTATACGACCTCGCCTGGTTACCAAGCTCGATTCCGGATGAGAACGGACTCAAGAAATTTCGTCGGTCGCAAGGGGCAGCCGTCGATGAGGCGGCCCGTAGAGTCGTCTCCAGCCATGGACGTCATCACAAACAAAACCAATCACAACAACCTTGGCATCTTTTTCTTCCTCTTCTTTTCGCACACACTATACATCACTTCAGTCCCGGAAGCTACTGCCGAAGGAGTTTACATATCTCCTCTCGCTTTGACGGAAAGGGTGGCCCTTCTTTGCGCAACGAATGGTCCCATGCTCACCGGGAGTGCAGGAGGGCCCTAGCAAAACTAATACAAGTCTGTCTGCCCCTTCTCCCCAACTAAGATCGAACCCATGGTGGCAAAGCGCCAAAGATTGACATTCTGATCTCCGTAAGGGGCAGGGCGATGCGTTTTCCTGGCCGCCGGGCTGACTGGACTCTCCTCCTCATTCCGCTAACATCTACTTTCTACATTCCGGTACCAACTCTCCTCATTTCGTTCACTGCAGGGTGGTTGGTACCTTGCATTGTAGCTAGTAGGGGTTGCGTGACCTCCCGACCCGAGTGCTCGCAACGAAGGTCTGGGGCACTGAGTACACCCACCTTGGTCCAGGCCTGGGGAAGCTGGTAGGCTCCCCCAGTCTTTTTATGCACCCTATTGCTGGGTTCCTGGACATGTAGGAATTACAGGAACTGATCGCGCCGATGAGGGCGCTAGAGAGTCCGCGGGGACTGGGCGACCGGACCAGCGTTTTGCTCTTTCTCACGCCTATTACATGCCAGGAATATGGGGAGCTCTCCGGGCTGCTTGGCAAAGAAGATTGGAGACGGTCGAGGGGAACTTAAAGTTGCGTGCCATTGCACTGCGGCTGTTCCTATAGATCTAACTCCCAATGCTACGACGGCTTCAGGTTGCTTTCTGTCGTCTCCGAATTGGACACACTCGCGGAACGCACCGCCATTTGATGGAGCGCTCGCCTGCGCCCTACTGTGAAGACTGCGTTGTCCCACAGACTGTTCGGCACATTCTTGTTGAATGTCCAGTCTGGGTGATCTTTGCACACCTTACCTGTCTCGGTACCGGGACGAGCGGCTTCGCTACCGCCTGTCCCTTGTACTCGGGACAGGTTCGTTCACACCGACTTGTGGACTTTACCAACTTTTGGAGGAAGCTGGCCTCCACTTTATTTGACCTATTTTGTGCGTTTCTTTTTGTAAGTCGCATGTTCCTGCGCCTGGGGGAGGCAGGCCTACCCCAGACGCCAGAGCACGCTTCCTTCTTGCCTTTTTGCTTTTTCTCGTTTTTTTTTTTAGCCTTTGTCTTTTTTTTATTGTTTTATCTAGATGGGTTTTTTTTGTTACTTGTTTTTTAATATAGCCTAATAGATGGCTGTTGTGTACGGCCATTTATGCCCAAGTAGGCAGTCTCCAGATGGGCTACCACACTGAACACAAATTTTTCTTACGGTGCTGGTTGCAATACACCGCTCGGTATGGGAGATTATGCATCGTGCCCAGTTTAAAGACCAAATTGTGATCTTTAATGACTCACAAAGCAGCTTGAGTGCTCTCAGGATATTTTTTTTAGCGATTTTGTTGTTTCTTACTGTTTTTGTTTGTTTCTTTTCTTGATTTTTTATTTATTTGTCTGTCATTTTTAGAATATTATAGCACTAGGCTGGAATTTTAATTATAGTGACTTATGACCTTCACCAGATGAGCTTAGAAAAACAAAACAAAACCACAGAACCACCGCTTGCCACGGGAGTTGCGCGTCGTGCCTGGTTCGGAGAGCGGATTGTGGTCTTTAGCCTCTTACAAATCACCAAAGTGCTCTCGGGGCATTGGAATCTTCAAACTTATGTTCGCGGTATCCGTGTCGCCACCGTTGCCGCGAACCTGGCCTATGTCGAGATTATATTTTGCTGGATTCCTGAATATGTGAGAATTGTGGGGAATGAGCCCGCCAAAGATTCCGTGATGAAGAGACCATACTGGTAATCTTTTCTTCTTCCTCATACCGACTACATGGCACGAATGAGGCCAAGGGCAACCTAAAGTTGCGTACCATTGGCCCGCGACTGTTCCGTGCACCTACCCCCCAATGCCGCGACGGCTTCAGGATGCTTTCTGTCGTCTTCGAATTGGGCACTTTCGCGGGAGGCACCTATATTTGATGGATCGCTTGCCCGCACCTTCTTGCGACGACTGCGTTGTCCTCCAGTCTCTTCGGCACATCCTTGTTTAATGTTCCAGTCTTGGTAATCTTTCCCATGTTACTTGTCCGGGTCGTGGGACGAAAAGGCTCGCTACCACTTCTCTCTTGTACTCAGGAAGGGTTCGTGCACTCTTTGATTTCTTGGTGTTGATCGCATGATCATGCGCTGGGTGAGGCGGGCCTTCCCCCGACGCCGGAGCCCGCTTCTTTCTTCCTTTTGCTTTGTTTATTTTTGTTTTGTTATCTTGGGTTTTGTTGAGGGTGTTTTTCGGTTTAGCGTTTTACCCTTCTTTTCATTTCAGTCTAGCTTAGTATTAGGCTTACGATTGATAGCGAACACTCATTCCCTTGTTCGAAGTCGCCAAATAAGCGCACACTATCTCTGAAACTCATACACACCAACACGATCATCTTATACGCAAAGGCACATTCGCCTGCATGCGGGGCTTAGTTATTACGAACATGCATAAATACAGACATTGACTCTTTGTTCCCTTTCATTTTTTCTTACCAAAATGTCTTCTTATTTTTCTCGTCCCTTCTTCGTGAATTTTGTCATCACCTCTTTATGTCCCTTTCCTTCTTTTCAAATAAATCCACTTCCCAAATTTCGCTGCACAAAGGCGCTCATTGCAGGACACAAATCGGTTATTAGCACAAAACGAAGCTCAGTTTTCTATCCTATGCAAATGAGAAATCTTGGAATAATTTTTACTTGTAATTTTTTACCATCACAATTTGAGTTGAAATTTATATTTATCTATCATTAATTGAGGAGCTTCCAGCAAACTCTGCGAAAGAAAAATATCTTAATTTTTCCATGACTTGTTAAACTTAGCTTGGATTCCAGACTTTCTTAATCTTCCTGAAGTTTTAATACAACAAACGTTTCCTCGCAGATGGAACAAAGTTCGTAATCAGAAATTTTCCCAATTTTGACGTTAATTGACAACTGGTGCATTAAAGCGTATCGGCCAATTGATCGTTGATTGGGCCTCTCCGAATTATTCCGCGCTTTTAACACAAATGCATAAGAAAAGGTTAATTTAAGCGCTGGAAGAAAGTATTGCAGTATTTGCAATCAAATACGTCATTGGATTAATTCTGGTTGATCACGTTTTTACGTTACTAATACCTGGCTATTTCACGGAAAATTCTATTGCAATGTTCCTGTTAAAAAACAAAGTTTCATGTAAGTTTATGGCCCCTGAAACTTAGTGTTGTATCTTTGGCTTCGATTTTTCCACCTATTCCAAATCAGTCTCCGCAAGGGGCGCTGATATACCCGCCATTGCCAAACTCATCAACTCTACGAATTTTCCGTCTTACGACCACTTATCCGAGTACGTATAAGAAAAAATCTTTTGCTGTGAAACAGCCGTTTCTTTTACTTTATACGCGATGCAAAATAAACCTAAAATATATAGTATTTTAAGCTCATTTGTCTTTGGAATTTAAAGAACTTTAGCGAGAGTAAAGCACACAAGCCAAGAATTTGAAATGAATTACAGTCTGGACCTTTGATCGTATTTTCCTCACAGGAGCATATGGCAAAAGAGGACGACCCTCAAGAGAGGGGACTCAAAAAGGGATGTCTTCGTTGAATAACGAGGATGGTGAGGGAGGAGGGGGGGGGGAATCGGTACGTCCTGGAGAATTACATCAAGCTCTTCTGAAGGGAAGTTCTGGGAGAATTGGTACAGTCTAGCGCCCCAATTAATCACTGGTCTGCAACGGGCATCTGCCTTCATTAAGAAGGTTTAAAATGAGCGGGAGGGTTGGGTACATCCCGTCTATTCATAGTCTAATTTCCTTGACTCTCATTACCAACCTTGTTATAAAAACTAACGGCGGGCGATGTTTAGTTTATTTTTAGTCGCGTGAGAGTCTAGTCGCAATCGACTCTACATCATAACTATTAGGCCAATTCTAACGAAATTTGAAAACCTTATGTTTTTTTACATTCTCTTTCGAATGGTATAGTTGCCAAAGTCCCCAAAGGTTAGTCAGAGAATTATTTTGTTTTGGCAATAACATCATAACTATTCGGCCGATACTCTGCTAGACTAGGCTATAATATGCTAAGCTAAGCCCAGAATAGGCGTAGATCTTATATGCTAAGATCTAATGTACACGGGTAAGATACGAATATACTATGTTAATTTAGGCTATAAAATGCTATGCTAGGATAGCAAATAGTATGTTAAGCTAGACAATACTAAGCTATGCTTGATTAGGGTATAATAGGATAGTATAGGCTATACTTTTCTAGGATAGTTAATGCTAGGTTAGATTATACTATGCTAAGCTATACTATGCTATGCTAGGGCAAGATAAAGTATAATAGGCTAGGGAGGGCTGGCTCTGTTATGTTAGCTCCGTAAGATGCGCGGCGATTTGCCTTCCTGGCTGCCGTGCTGCCCCGTCCGGCCTTAGCTTATCCTCTTCTTCTTCTTTCAGACAGCCTGTGTTTCTCCCCTACGTCCTCACTTTCACAACCTCTCCCACAACTTTCTCTGGTCGGCCTCTATTTTCACAGGCTAGATGCTGACCTTCTTCTCAGACAACCATCCCGGATTGGGGCTGAGGGTGTAGGGGACAATGTTCCCTAACCCTTGAGCTCCGGTTTGAGATGGTGGGTTTTAAACAACCTGCTTCATCCCCACCCATACCTTCTCCACATCCCTTTTCCTTCTCACCTCACTATCTATCTTTTTCCGCCGTGCCCAAAGTGGAGCCGCCATGCCGAAGGGCTGCCAGGTCACCAAGCGGGAGGGGTGACCTAAAATGGCGGCACCTGACTCTGCCAGCTCCGTGCGCACCCCTTACAGAGTGGGCTACTGCGAGGGGTGATTAGCGTTTGCTTCCCGCAGAAAGAATAGGGTCCCTATGCCCGATGAAGTAAAATCACAAAGTAAAATTCTTCCCCTTTCCCCCTCACTATCGACGGAGCCGCCTTGGGGCAGCTCCACTAAAAAAAATGGAGGTCCCCCCTCCCATGTGCCTTCGCAGGGGACCCTCCAAATCTCTTTAACCGGAGAGGAGACTTAGTCCTCTCCTTTGCCTACGGGTGTGATGAGAAAACACAGAGGGGCCTCGAGACACACCCCTACATTCTTCGTCAGGTTCGAGTGTGACAATCTCTGTGAGTCAGTGCGTGCCGGTTGCTATCGCTACCGCGTGAAGAAATTCGTACCATTGCCACGGAGGTGCTCTTACTGCCACCGCTTCGGCCATACTAATCGCTTCTGTCGGCGTGCAAAGTCGGATTACCCGAAATCTGTGAAAGTTGCTCCAAGGCCGCACACGATAAATCCAAATCGTGTGTGGCCAAGTGTGTCGATTGCAGATAGCCGCACCCCGCTTCTTCGAAGCAATGTGGTGCATATCTTTTTGACAAGGAAATCCTGGCCGTTCAGCCCCAGGATCGTCTCTCATTTCGCCAGGCTAAGGACTTGGTCGTGGCCCGCCCGGCTCTGCCCGGAGGTCCTATGCCTCAATGTTGAAAAAGACGCCCTCTGCTCCTGACCGTTCCAGGCCTAAAAGTACGGTCGTTTCCGCGCCCATTCGGAACCCTTCTGCGAGTTCTACCCACCCTGGGCGCTTCCCTGGTAAAGCTGGTGGCACAAAGGGTCAACACCCAGCCCCGGCTAAAACCAGGGCTCCCCCCTCCTTCCCCAGCATGACCGTTTCCCGTAAGGCGAAACGGCCACGCGCCTTAACCGAGTCGTTAGACTCAGGAGGCAACACCCCTGAAGTTGGTCGCCAGGCCATCTTCTGGCGTTCCTAAAGCTGCCCCCCCGAAAAGAAGACCACTAAAGCAGCTTCGGCTACTTCGCCCCTGCCTAGTTGTGGGCTGGGCGGCACAGAGGCGGTGGATCCTCGAAAAAAGGGCCCCCCGCCTCCGAAGCCGCCCCGCACACCTAAGGTTTCGATGCGGAGGGAGGGAAGGACTCGCATGGCGAGCCCAACCTCCCCCAATAAGTAATGCGACAGCGCCTTCAGCGCATTATCCTGCCAAGAGCGCCCGGAGTTCTGCCTCCGAGAAGCGTACGGCCATTCCCGTGAAGGTATTCTCTTTGAAGAGGGCCCCCGCATCTCCTCCGAGGTAAACCTGGAGGTCATATTGCTTCAATGGAATTGCCGCGGTCTCCGGCCCAACTGGGAGGAGTTGCGGAGGCTTGTCTATTCCCATTCCCCGTTAGCTATCTTTTTGCAGGAGACCATTCTGGGTGCATGCCCCCTGCCCACCTTCCTTGGGTATAAGGGTTTTGCGACCCCACCACCCCGGGATGGGGGCCTGACGGGAGAATGTGCCATTTACACCCGGCTGCTCTGCCAGCATTCAATGCACGTCGTGATGTCGCGGAATGCCGCCGGCTGGAGAGCCCTTCAACAACATGTTTACTGTGTGAGTTGCGTTCTGCTCTTTCTTCGTGCACGGACACCACCCATGGTCCGGACGATGTCCCGTACGCAATTACTTCGACACCTGGGTGAGCGAGGCATGGCAATTCTGTTAGATTTGTTCAACAGGATCTGAGTAGAGGGTCTCATCCCGGTTTTCTGGCAAATCACTACTGTGCTTCCCTTTCACAAACCGGGGAGAGGTCACTCTACTCTGGCCAGTTTCCGCCCAATCCCTCTAACCTATTGCGTGTGCAAGTTGATGGTTAAATTGGTAAATGCGATATTAGGCTTTTTTTCTGGACAGCAGAGGCCATCTGTCTTCTGCACAGTGCGGCTTCCGCAAGTTCCACTCCACGACGGATGATCTGCTCCCACTGGAAAATCCGTCTGCGAGGCCTTCCTTCGTATACAGCACTACGCCACGGTATTTTTCGATCTGTAGAAGGCCTGTGATACCGCATGGCGATACGGTATCATGGAGACTCTAAGCACGATGAGAGCGAGCGGACGCCTCCCAGTCTATATATCTGAATTTTTACGAGATCGTCGATTCCGCGTATGGGTGTGGGGAGCCCTCTCCGGCACAATGGAGCAGGAAGAGGGTTTCCTGCAAGGAAGTGTCCTCAGTCTCGCACTCGTCGCCTTGTGCATCAACGGCATCACCTCGGTGCTGCCGGAAGATGTTCTCGCTACGCTCTACGGGGCGAACTTTCGATCTCTTTTGGCACGGCCCAGATGCCAACTCTGGAGCGTCGACTCCAACAGGCATTGAACTTCGTCTCTCGCTATGCCGAAGTGCACAGGTTTCGGCTTTCCTTGACCAAGAATAAGGTGCCTCACTTCTACCGCCATCCACGACTCCACCCTGACTCAGACTTGTTTCTCAACGGGGTACGCCTGGAATTGGTTGAATCGCACCGTTTTCTTGGTCTTGTATTTGACCAACTCCTCACCTGGGAGGCTTATATTTTCGGCCTTAGGGTCTCTTGTACCCGCGGCATGGATATCCTTCGTTCCGTGACTTTCAGCACTTGGGGCGATCCTTTGTTCGTTCGAAGCTCGACTACGGCTGCGAGTTTTATGCATCCGCATCTGAGCGTGTATTGCCGAAGGTGGACTCGATCCACCACACCGGCCTTCGCCTTGCGACCGGTGCCTTCCACACTTCCCCCATTGAGAGCCTATTTGTTGATGTTGGGGAGATTCCACTTCCTCTACGCCATACCCGCGAACCCGGCGCCTTCCTTAGTCACTAACAGCTCAAACTGCATCCGCAGCAAATTTTGACGGTGCCTATGCCGCCGAGAAACGCCCTTTGGGTTTAGGGCTATGAAACTCCTTCGAGAGCTAGGTATAGCTCTCAAGCCGGTGGTGCCCCTGGTTCTGCCTAGGACGCCATCCTGGAGGGTACCACATTTGGCTATTTGTCGCCACGCCTCTGCTGCCAAAGGTTCTGCAGCGCCGGGAGTATTGCGTTTGATAATTTTGGAGCACACCTCGTATCACGCTGGAACCGTGCCAGTGTATACGGATGGCTCCAATTCCCAAGAGGGGGTCGGCTTCCACGCTTTATCTCCTCTGTTTGAAGTCAGCGGGGCTCTGCCAGGCGCTGCGTCTGTCTTCACGGCCTAGCTGGTGGCAATACACCACTCGTTACGGGAGATTACGCGACGGGCACGGTTCGGAGACCGGATTGTGATTTATAGCGACTTACAAAGCGCCTTGAGTGCTCTCGGGGCATTGGAATCTCCTCATCCCTTGGTTCGCGATATCCGTGACGCCACGGTTTTGGCAAGTCGGGCGGATGTCAAGATTATTTTCTGCTGGGTTCCTGGACGTGTAGGAATAGCGGGGAATTAGTGCGCCGGTGATGGCCCCAATAGTCCCTGAGGACCCTGCGACCGGACTAGCGTTTCGCTCTTACTCCCTGACTTCATGGCAGGAATACGGGCTGCTTGGCAAAGAAGTTGTGAGACGGTCGAAGGGAACTTAAAGTTGCGTGCCATTGCCCCGCGATCTTTCCCATGGACCTACCCTCCAATGCCGCGAAGGCTTCAGGCGCTTTCTGTCGTCTCTGAATTGGACACACTCGCGGGACGCACCACCATTTTATGGAGCGCTGGCCTGCGCCCTACTCTCAAGACTGCGTTGTCCCCAGACTGTTCGGCACATTCTTGTTGAATGTACCTGTCTGGGCGATCTTTGCGCACGTTACCTGAGCGAGCTCGCTACCGCTTATCCCTTGTACTCGAGACGGGTTCGTGCATATTCACTTATGGACTATATGAATTTTTGGAGGAGGTCGGCCTTCTCCCCTTTATTTGACTTTTTTTCTTGCCCTTTTTTCTAGGTCACATGTTTCGGCGCCGAGGGGACGTGCGCCTGTCCCCGACGTCGGAGCCCGCTTCCTTCCTGTCCTCTTGCCTTTTTTCATTATATTTATAGTTATTTGTTAGTTATATATTATTTGTTATGTTATTTGTTTTCTAATAAAGCCTCGTATTAGGCCGTGTCGTGTACGGCGACTTATGCCTAAGTATGCCTTCGCCAGATGTGCTCTGTAAAAAACAAAAATCTGCTATGTTAGGCTACGATATAGCTAACCAAGGCTATAATAGGGTAAGCTATGCAAGGTTATTCCAGTCTAGGGTATGGTATGCTATACTTGTGTAGGATATACTCCGCTAGGCTATAATAATGATACGCTTGGCCATATTATGTTAAGTGATAGGATAGGCTATACCAAGCTAGCCTATAGTATGCTAGGCTAGGCTATCGTATGCAAGGATATATTGGCTAGGCTATGCTACTCTAGGCGACGCTAGGCTAGGCTCTTGCATTCAATGCTAAGCCATATCTGGTTAGGCTACGCTAGGCTAAGCTACGCTATACTATAATATGCTAGGTTAGACTAGGTTCTACTAAGCTTGGCTAGGTTATACTAGGATACGATAGGCTCGGCTATACTAAGCTAAGGTAGGATAAAGTAGGTTATACTAAGCTAGGCTAGGTCCAGCACATCTAGGCTGTTCTATACTAGGTTAAAACGGGTTAGGTTATACTATGCTATGCTTTACTAGCCAAGTTTAGGTTATGTATGCTAGGCTAGGCTATTCTCTACTATGCTAGGCTAGACTAAGTTATACTATTCTGTGCTGTGCTATGCTATACTGTGCTATAATATACTATACTGTCCTATATTATGCAATGCTGTGCTATGCTATCCTATACTATAATATGTAATAATATTCTATAATATACTATGCTCTAATCTGCTATGGTATATTATGGAATTAGTGTGTGTCGATCTTTTCAACGTTCTAATTACATTTTTGAGGGGTTCTAAAAGTTTGCAGCCCTACCTATGAATTATAAAGTTATTTTTTATTTTAATATAATTTTAGTCTACTATGTTATCTACTTAAAAGTTTTGACTTATATTTGTCATCTTGGGGAATTAAATGACTATTATTATATTAATAATTATATCTATTTCACTTATTTTTCTTATTTCACCGTTGGAAACATATTCATCAGTGTGCTGAAGATTACGTGACCTTCAGTACTACCATCCTACCAGTGGGATTTATCCTACAATTGCTTTTAAAACTAGGACAAGACTGGTGACATTCACAAATTTGAACACCTAAATTGAAATTAGCTGAGTTGTTGCCATCTCAATTCCAAACTCTGGTTGACGTTCTGAAATGTGGATGTGAGAAACTACCCAGTAGCCAATCTTGCAAATGATATTTACCCTAAAGTGCTTGAAAAGTGGGAACGAGGGAACAGTTCTTTTCTAACCCCCGTTGTAAATTCAAGAGTCACCATCTTAAACAGATCGAAAAGAACTGGGAGCAGGCCAAAAACATATGCCTTAGGAGAGGAGAACTACAGGCCTAAGACACTTTCATTACAAAACTAGACAACTGTTGATATCCTTAGACACATGTATAAAATTGTTTTTCGCTGTGAAATTGGCTGCCCTAGTTGCAAAAACGAAACTCAAATTAATTTAAATCCCTTATGGAGATGAAGATCTGTGAAGGAACTTGCTTTCATTAAAGGTCAGAGAGAAATGATTACTTCTTTTGGACCACATCAGGTTTCCATTCGAGATTAACTTGAGTAAAATAGACAAGTCAAAAGTAAAAGCAACAAGAAGGTGACGGAAGAAGAGTTGCTTACTATAAGTAGGCCAATGTTTCAATGCCATCAAGTGAAATAATTTTCTCTCCTGAAAAAAATGAAGAACAAATAGCTGATGCTCAAGATGGAAAGGATTGAATTTATGAAATGACATTAATAATACCAACCACATCTTCAAATTCCATTATAAAGCAACCCGAGAATTATTGGGGGGGGCACGCCACGGTTTTGGCGAGCCGGGCAGATGTCGAGATTATCTTCTGCTGGGTTCCTGGACATGTAGGAATTGCGGGGAATGAGGGCGCCAAAGAGTCCGCGAGGACTCTGCGACCGGACCAGCGTTTCGCTCTTCCTCACACCGACTACATGGCAGGAATACGGGCAGCTCTTCGGACTGCTTGGCAAAGAAGATGGGAGACGGTCGAAGGGAACTTAAAGTTGCGTGCCATTGCGCCGCGACTGTTCCCATGGACCTATCCCCCAATGCCGCGGCGGCTTCAGGTTGCTTTCTGTCGTCTCCGAATCGGACACACTCGTGTGACGCATCGCTATCTGATGGAGCGCTCGCCTGCGCCCTATTGCAACGACTGCGTCGTCCCCCAGACTGTTCGGCACATTCTTGTCGAATGTCCCAGTCTGGGTGATCTTCGCGCACGATACCTGTCCCAGTACCGGGATGGGCGGGGTCGCTACCGCCTGTCCCTTGTGCTCGGGACAGATTCGTGCACATTGACTTGTGGACTTGTTGACTTCTTGGGGGAGGCCGGCCTTCTCCCTATTATTTAAGCAAGGTTTGTTTGTTTTTTTGTTTTGTTTTTTGTTTGTTTTTTCCTTTAGTTGCACGCTCTTGCGCCGGGGGGACCTCTCCCCGACGCACCAGCTTGCTTCCTTTCCCCCTTTTGGGGTGTTTTTTTTTTTTTTTCTTTTCTCTCTTTAATTTTATTTTAAAGTAGCCTAGAACTAGGCCAGTTTTAATACGGCGACTAATGCCCAAGTAGGCAGTCGCCAGATGAGGTCTAAAAAAAAAAATAAAAAAAAAATATTGTGGGGGGGAGGGTTGTAATAACATCCTAACTATTCGGCAGATTCTAACGAAATTTGAAACCCTTATGTTGTTTTACATTCTCCTTCGAATGATAGAATTGCCAAGGTCCACTCAAGGTTACTTCTGGAATTATTGAAAGTTTTTAAGGTCATAAGGTCATAAATCGAATAAGTGAGGGCACGCGACTTTTTGGTCAGCCGACCTTGTTGTTGTTTTTAATAACAGTTATGAAAGTTCAGCAGTGTACCTACACCTGGATAGGACGTATATATTTTCTGCGTATATTCACCGTCAGCCGACTTCGACGCGAGGGAATTCCGGTGTGTTGTAGCACTGTTGACGGGGTCCATTCTCCTCCTCGGTGATCTGAGTGCGAATAAGGGAACCCCTTCAATGGGTTTACGTGAACACTCTTATGTGGCCTGGGAAACGTGTTGATGCGCTTCCTCTCAGCCGTAGTTTATCTTGGTTATTTATTTTTTATTATTTTTTCCACTAGCCTATCAACCTTCTGTCAACCCGCACTTTCTACCAGGAGGAACTGTTCTCACCCAGACAAAATTCGGTTCGTTAGACATGGTGCCTTGGTAAACTACATGCCATCTTCGATCATTTAGCGCTGGGGGTATAATAATAATAAGAATAGGTGATCATCCACCTTACTCTTTAGTGGACCCGTCTATCTATACTTCTATTTATTACATAACCGTCTAATCCCTTCCGAACTTGCTTTTATATCCACAGATGTTCTGGCTGCCGGCACACTTTCGTCCTCTTATGTGTCTTTAGTCGAGTAGCAGTGTATACCGTTCAGTATACGCTGCGAGCGCTGAAAGTTCGCGGGCTAAGGCAACTATTAGGCACCGGGATCCGTGATATCTTGGGAGATAGTCACATGGAGGCCCACGCTGAGCTGAACATGGTCCCATCCAGATTGCTGGATCTTCCGTGGCATTGAATCTGGCCTCTGTGCCAAACCACCTAAACTGAGTCCGCCCCTGGGCAAGTTTGTTTAAACGGATTGTGATCTTTAGCGACTCTCAAAGGGGGCTGAGAGGTCTCTGGGGATTTGGAATCTCTACACCCCCTGCTTCGCGGTATCCATGGCGCCTCAGTTGCCGCGAGCCGGGTGGATATCGATATTATCTTCTGCTGGGATCCAGCATATGTGGGAATTCCGGAGAATGAGCGCTTCGACCATGGCTCCCAAGAATCCCCGAGGACTGGGCGACAAGTTCTTCACACAGAATATATGGCAGCCCTCCTCGCTGTTTTGCAAAAATGGGTGACGGTCAAGTGGAACCTAAAGTTGCGTGCCATTGTGCCTCCGACTGTTCCCATGGACCAACCCCCAATGACGCGACTGTTTCAGATTGCTTTTTGTCGCCTTGCAATTTGGGCGTACTCGCGAAAACGCTCCACCATTTTAATAGAATGGTCGCCTGCCCCTTACTGCGTCAAGAGCGTTGTCATCCACACTGTTCGGCATATTCGTGTTGAATGTCGTAGTCTGGGTGATCTTCGCACAAGGTATGTCTAAGTACAGTCGACCCCCCATATTCGCGGGGGATAGGGACCACGAACCCCCGCGAATATTGAAAAACCGCGGATAGTTGACGCTACCCCAAAACACCCCCAACCCTTCCCAAACATCGTAATACGCTCCCCATATTAATTCAAGAAGTTTATGTTT
>OZ018321.1:82051481-82098428 GCA_963969495.1 Ceratothoa steindachneri
CACCGAATAGTACATGTATTCATATACACGTGCACAAAAAATTAGAACAGAAAAAGCACGGGAACATAGGAAAAAAAATCATCAAAGAACTCGTAAAACCGGTAGCGCGCAGAAGCAACACCTCGTGACCTCTCGTCCGGCAGCTGGTAAAAAACTGAAGCTGAGCAAACGTTTTGAAAAGACGTCAAGACCAGACGCCCCGCTCTCCGTTCAGTATACGTTCGGTTCCCAGCTCGGACCTACCTATTTCTGCCTCCAAGGCACGCGCGGCTCGCCCCTGTGCTAAACTGGAACTAAAAACTGAAATGATCGATTATCGCTAGGTTGGAACCAAAAGTATCGGCGATACCGATGAATGGATAACGCGGGGGGAAAAATATCTGATAACCGATAACCCGATATCGTTATTGCGATAATTTATCGCGATAGCGCCCACCGATGGCAGCCGGAAGTGTTACTGCCTCCGCTAAGGGGGGGGGGGGAGACCTCTCCTTTGACCAACACGGTGCTTGAGGGATGGGAAGTACTCCCGCGGGGGTTTCTTGTTAACGCCCTGGGAGGTGACAGAGGCGCGCGTTTGAGATTACAATCCCTCGCTTATTGCAGAAAGCAGTTTGATATTCTGACCGTTCCCACGGTCCTCGCTCACGTTGTCGGATCTCGTGGTTTCGACGGGGCACATGGCGGCAAGGAACCTCTATTCTCGACTGTCCTCCTAAGGCTAGTTCGTGAATTATTTAAAGTTTTGAGGGTAGTAAGGTCATATATCAGTATAAGTGAGAGCACGCGACATTTGGTCAGCAGACCTTGTTAATGATAATCCTTATTTGGATATATGTTTCATTATAAAACAAACATGGACGTTTTAGATTTACAAAAATATTATGGTGATACAGTAAATTTGACACCAGAATTGCACTCCTTATGCAAGATTACTACGAAGATAAAAAGAGATATTGAGCTTTCGTTCACCTAGAGTTCTGTGGGTGAACTAGTGGCAATTTTGTGAAATTTTCTCTTATAGAAGATCAGCAGGGAACGGGAGCAAAAATAATGAAGATGATGGATCCAGTATCAATTAAGAATCTTCTGCTAGTGAGTGGATAAAGGTTGAGAGAAATGAGTAAGTTATATGAGGGTTCCCCTTTGTTTCTCAAAATTGAAGATTCTTTGTGAGAGAGTTGAATCTTCCTTCTTGAAGGAGCTCCTTCCTTCCTCTCGCATAGCTGGTGCAAAGAGCTATTTTTGATGGGGGCTACCCTTACTTGAATGCTCCTGCTAATTGCATGGGCGGCAACCATGGCAGGTTGATTCCCCGGAAACTATAGAGCCATGATATTTAGATTTGTGAGGGAATGCCTCTGACAAATGCCTCTCGGAGAAACTCCAGGCTAGCAGCTGCGGGTAAAGGTTTTCGCACACATGGAACTTTTCTTATTTCTTGGGTATGCCTATGAATATGCATGTGTCCAAAACATCTGGAAAGCAAATTAAACGTACAAGCTTTTTTATAACTTATTTTTAATATCTAAAATGACGATGCTATTGAAATATATGCAATCCTGGTATCAGTTTACGACATGCTACACGCAAAATCTCTTCAAATAACACATCCTATTTGTTGATTAATATGATATTCCATGTCAATAGGATCTGATAATGGCAAAAATACGTGACTATACCGTACAGGAAAGAATTTTGATACCCACGATACATGGGGATGGTTTCAGCTGTCAAAAAATCCCCCGGTGGGTCATAAAATCATATTCTGGTGTTGCAGAAGTGTTGAAGAGGATCCGAGAAAGGTGGAAGATCCACGACCGACCTCATTTTGGAAGACCCCGGGTCAGTCAGTACCCAACGTAATGACACGTCTGTGTCGCATGAGCCTTCGGGATCGTAAGAAAACTACAGTTCGCCTGCAACATGAATGGACAGAGGGCGGCCTGGATAATGCATCCGCCAGAACAGTCCGTCGCAGATTGCTTGTACAAGGCCTGAAGTAAAGTATCCCTTATGGTGAAGATCACAGTTCAACTTACGTGAATCAAGGAGTAGATGACCCTGGCTGCATTCTGGCATGGCGTATTTGTGCCTCCCGTCGCTTGTTGCATGATCTGATGTAAAGATTTTGCTTAATCTGTGCTTTTTTTTCAAAGTCCTGCCTGGTAGGGAGTTAAGAGTAACATTCTCAGGGTGACCAGTATTCTTTGACGGGGCTTGAGGGCAATCTTCTCGTGACAGGCTGTTTGCCACAATCTTAACTATCCCACGAAATGTGAAGAAAAACTGTTTTTACAGGACGGTTTTATTCATAAAACTAAAACTTTGAGACAAAACAGATGGATCAATTTGATGTAAGTTAAGAATTCGGTTTGGATGATTGAGGGTTAATCGTGAACAATTGTGAGTGAGCGAATTGATCGCGAATGAAAAGTAAAGTATTCTCACTGAGAAATAATGAATGATAGAATTAATGGGAACGGCGAAGAATAAACACACAATTATGAGTAGAGCTGAACGCTAGCTACAATGAATGATCATAATGAGTAATGATCTGAATAATAATGGTCACGGTGTGTCTCAGTATTCACTTTTATATGAAAAAGATGGTTAGATTTTCAGGCGAAGTTGGCTTGATCTCGAAAGATGGCCTCGAGAAATTCTCGGCCAATTAGGTATGGGAAATTGGATGTGGGCAGACTCTGAGAAGTTGAAGATTTTTGCACCGGACATACACATGAGCATGTGTCTGTGCGAAATGCTTGCTATTTATTTGGTGTGTTTGAATGCTTAGATTCAAAAGCTTTCCTTTTTCAAAGTCTGATTTCTAAGCGACTTCTTGTTTACATTTGGATCTGGCAAGGTTTAAATTCCATGTTTATATTTAACATGATAACAAATAAGGCGCATTTCTCTGTTTCTTTTTGACCCTGGGGTTATGAACTTCAATGGAAGAAATATGTAATAAGGAGACTTGTGCAAGCGTTTGAATCATCTCTCATGGGAAAGGATTCAAGAGAAATGGGAAAAGTGATAAATGTCATCTGATAATCTCACTGGAGTATAGTTAAATATATTTGTTTAAATAGATACAAACCACTTATGTTATGGATTGCCTAGCATGTTTTTCCATAACATATAAACCGTTTTGCAAGCAATTTCATGCGAAAGGTATATGAATTACTACCTAAACTGCACAATAAGGCTATATTTATTCAAACTGCTGATTTAAACTATATATATATATATATATATATATATATATATATATATATATATATATATATATATATATATATATATATATATATATATTTACTGCACCTTGATACAAAAGGCAACACAGCACATAGAAGCAAGAGGAAAAAGAGGGAATTTAGGGAGATTATTGTTTGGAAGGTGAGTCACCTTCCATGATAACATCAAGAATCCTTTATGGTGTTTCATGTCGTAGTCTTCCACCACTTGTAGAGAATTTGAGGTCACTAGTTTTGATGAGAGCCAGCGTTCCAAAGCGCTCTGATGTTGGTGACATTTTAATTTTTCTAAAATGTTTGATAAGGGACTCCATCGTAATCCGATATCCGATAATGACCTTGTGTCTCAGTGTAATCTTCTTTGATGGTAGCGACAATGACTGAGAAGACCAATACGGGATCTGCACTGCCGTCAACATATTTTGTACCGGATGTCAGAGTCGCACGGTGGAGGCTGTGCAGCCCTCTCGTGTCTCTCCTCTCGACTTCTACTAAGTACATTCCTCCGTTGCTGTTCAAAGTTGTTTATTCTTTCACGGCATCTTGTCCTCCATAGTGTCCTATCCCAGGCTAATGTTTCCAATTCACTTGGATTGATATTTATGCTGTGCAAGGCCTGCTTTAAATTATCTTTATATCTCTTTTTCTGACCACCAGCACTTCTAACACCCTCTTCTAGCTGTCCGTACAATATTTTCTTTGGCATTCTTTCATCTTGCATTCAAATTACATGCCTGACCCATCTCATCTGGTTTTCCAACAGTATGCACTCGAGACTGGTGATTCCAGCACGTGTCAAGTCCGTTGTATTTGGTATTCTATCTTGCAACGTTATCCCCAAAATTCTTCTTAAACATCTCATATGGAATTTTTCGAGCATCCTCATATGTTCTCTGTACAATGTCCATGCCTCACAACCATATAACAGTATGAACAAACATACAGCTCTATAGACTGAGACTTTTGTTTCTAATTTTAAATTATGATTTTTTAGTGCGCGCACTCTCAGTCTTCCAAAGGCAGCCTGCCTGGTTTATTCTACCTTGTATTTATTCAAATATGGTGCAGTTTGTAGACAGAATACTGTCCAGGTACTTTAAATTGGGGACAAATTTTACAGGGTTTTCATTTAATGCAGTGATGGGCACGTTGTCAGGTAATTCATCTCACTGGTACATGATTTCTGTCTTGTTGCAGTTCATTTCTAAACCTAGCTACTGGTAAACTGTATGTATTAGTCTAAGCATTTGTTGTAGTGACTGGTAATCGTGGGCAACAAGAGCGCAATCATCTGCATATTGGACTTCAAGCACATTCTTTTTGTGTTCTGAGGACATCCATATTTCCTTAATATTCTCCAAAGCGAGCCCCTATTCACTGTATCAAATGCCTTGGAGAGGTTGATAAATGCAAAACAGAGATTTTGTTGTTACTCTTGGCTTTTCTCTTGAAGTTGCATCGGCTGTTCCCACAGTCTGTACGGTCACCTTTGTTCTTATATATAGATATGATATTAACATCTTTCCAATCCTGTGGTAGGTCTTCTTTTTGCAAGATGAGGGATATTAGATCGTGTAGCCTATGTATCAATGTTCCTTCACCATTTTTATATATTTCTGAGGGGACTCCATCCAGGCCTGGTGATTTATGGTTCTTTAAACTCTGGATTGCTCTGTAAACTTATTCTATTGTAGGCTCAGCATCCAATTCATTTATTGTTGGGTAATCTTGTAGTAGGTTTAGCGCTGTGGGGTCAGTATGATTGCATGTATTTTGGAATTGGCTATAGAGTTCTCTCCATCTTGCAACAATTTCATCTCTTTCAGTGTATAGTGTGCGTCCATCAGCTGATCTAACAGGTGTTATTTTGTGTCCGAATGGGCCGTATACTTGTCTTAACGAATCATAAAAGTTGTGGCTGTTTCCCACGTCGGCAAATCCTTGTATTTCTCTGGCTTTTTCAATCCACCACTTATTTTTCATTTCTCTTAAGGCTCTCTTTGTCTCACCCCCAATTAGTCTCCATTTTTGTAATAAAAACTGAGAACTCCTGTTATTCAAGTATGCAGAGTGGGCGTCATTTCTCCTTTACAGTAGTGTTTTTATATCTTCAGAGTTCTCGTCCAACCAGTCTTGATTTTTTCGCGTGGCGAAACCAAGAGTATCCTTTGCAGCACTTGCTATGGCATTCCTGAATTGTTTCCAAGCATCATTAGCGGTGTTAATTTCATTGAACGGCGGGGGCTCGTTTAGTCTGCCGCGTATTTTTGTAGCTAGTGCAGTTTTTGTCTGTGGATCTGTTATTGCTCTGCATTTCAATTTCTTATGAGGAGCTCTGCGTCAGCCGGGAGAACGAATTCGTAGCCGACGGAAAGATCTAACCAGCCTGCGGTCGGCCCAACATTCGGCTCCGCGCATCGCTCGTGTGATTAAAACGTCTTTTTTGTCCTGTTGTTTAACAATCACATAATCCAGCATGTGCCAATGCCCAGATCTTGGATGTATCCATGTGGCCTTGTATATATTTTTCATCTGGAAGATGATGTTGGTAATCGCAAGGAAGTGTTCTGAGCATAGCACAAGAAGGCGATGTCCATTTTCATTCATTTTCCCAATGCCATGATGCCCAAGTACTCTTTCCCACACAAGATGTTCCACACCAAACGCGGGCATTAAAATCTCCGAGAAGGATTATCTTTTCATTTTTTTCTACCAGCTGAAGATGTGCATCAAGCAAGTCATAAAAGGAGTCCTTATCCTCTTCGGTACTATTTAGAGTAGGTGCGTAGCAGCTAAAAATTGTGATATATCTTCCCTCAGTTTAAGAAATTCTCCATTTCATCATACGTGCATTTATTGATATCGGTGTATTAGTGATTGATTGCAATATACGGGTTTTAATAACCAAGGCAGCACCATGGTTGCATCGCTCCTGAGTTGAGTAGCCTATCCAGTAGAATGTGTAGCCGCCACCATCCTCTACACAGGAACCTTCTTTGGGCAGCCTTGTTTCACTCAATGCTGCAATATCAATGTTATAACATAACTATTTAGTAGGGCTCTATCAGGGTGATACTTCTCAACAACTTCTTGTATTTTCGACCACATGGTCAAAGAAGATCTTGGATTTCAGCAGTGCTAATCCTTCCAGTTTCCCTCTTCCTCTCCTAAAGGTGTTTCTCCTGCAAGTTCTTCCTTCTGATGCTGGTGAAGCTGCTGAAGCTCTTGCGTCATAAGCTCATGTCGCGTGATCGTCTGCTAACTCATTGACGTCCAAAACCATAGACTTGCCCAAAGATATGATTTCAGGAATAACAGATGGTTCCATCAAGCCATCAAAGGCCCTATCAGGCACACATTTAGACCAAAGATTTTTCCACGTTGAATTCATTGTCCTCAAAGACACTTGCCTCAATGCTTTCACAATCACTCTTAGACAATGAAGGATATTGTAATGATCTTTCAAGAATTATTTGAGGGTTAATTCAGTATCATTTGTTACCTCAAAATATCTTTGGAACATTCCCTTTGTGTACAATTTCTTAAAGTGCGAAATTACTTGCTGGTCTATGGGTTGGATGAGTGAAGTGGTGTTAGGGCATAAATATTTTATTTTGATAAAGCTAAATTCGCCCACTTAATCATCAACTAAGCCTGGAGGATGCGCTGGAGTATTATCCAGGAATATGCGAGCTTTCAATGGAAGATTTTTCTAAAGCAGATAAGCCTTTATTGAAAGAACAAATTCTTCATGTATCCAGTCAGTGAAGAATTGTATTGTCACCCATGCTTTCACATTTGATCACAACATAACATTCAGTTTACCTTTCCTGATGTTATTCTTCTTAAAGACACGTGTATTTTTCGAACGATAGACGAGGAGAGGTTTTTTTTTGCAGTCCACACTAACATTGCCACAAAGCAATAGAGTAAGGCGGTCCTTCATTGGCCTATGGCCTAGTGCAGATTTTTCTTCTTTTGTGATATAAGTTCTCCGATGCATTTTCTCCCCCCCCCAAAAAAAAAAAAAAACCACACCTCGTTTTATCACAGTTGAACACTTGGTTGGAAACATACCACTCATTTTGCACAAACTCCTTAAATTCGTTTACAAACTTTTCTGCTGCTTCTGAATTAGAGCTGACAGCTTCTCCGTATGAAACCCTATGAAACCCACTCCGTTTTAAAAGTTATCAAACCAACGCCTGCTGGCTTTAAACTCCTTTTTGAGTCATGTCTTAAACTTAATCATCATGTAGGCCTTTGCTTTCTCACAAAATATCGCTTCCGAAATTACATCACCTCCAAGCTGGTTTTGTTGATCCAAACTAATAAGAGTTTTTCCATCTCTTTCATATTTTTGTTTTACTAGCCGTCAGAGTCGTAATCCCATTAGCCACATGAGCTGCTTTATTTTTAATAATTGTATAAACAGTCGATTTGGGCATATCGAACATCGTAGCAAGTTCATATACACGGATAACACTTCCATGCTTAATGATAAGATCTTTTTTAATTGGACTTGTTGCTCAGACAGCTTTTATCTGACAAAATTTATGCAAAATGTTGTGAGTAATACAGGCGTTCTAATCTTTTGGGGCGGTAGGCTAATAATTTCATGTATTAGGTGGCAAGGTCCGAGCCTCTTTGTTGCTTCTTCGTGATGACACAGGCTATCTATCATGCAGGGAAAATGCATGTATCACGCTCCCCTTCAAATGGTTATGGAGTGTTTATAGTTGTTGTTTCTATGGAGCATATTGGTACCATTCTTTGATTGTGATTTTATCCATGATTGTAGGTTTTGTAAATGCATCGAGTGACTAGTGAACCCCAAAATCAATGAACATACAGACCAAAAGATATAATTTTGGCGTAGATTTGATTAAATCTTCTCCTGAATTGTCAATTTTACCCCATTTGGTTCGATGAAAATAGGCCCACTTCTAAGGGACCGGTATCGACATGATCCAGGTTCCTTGGGAACTAGTGCCGTCTGCGTTCGTCCAGACGAATCAATAGTGACAAAAGTCCCTCCCCCAGTAATACCCAGCCTCATGTACATTTAGGACATCCAACCGAAATTCGCACAGGCATTGTCGACACACACATACACACAAACTTACGTGAACCCAAGCAAAGAAAAAGCCGTCTTCAATGAACCAAGATTTAAGATCCGAAATAAAATTAAAAGAAACTCATTCTAAAATATTTCTAGAAACTGTCTCGCTTTTCCATTTAATTAATTATATGATCTTGGTTATATTAGTGTATATTATTATCTTCGATTTATAGGATAAGGAAAGACTGATTGCGAGCGTTTTCGTTCTTAATAAGACCATACAAAGAATGATAATTCATTGAGAGGACTCATAAAAAAAAACAAAAGAGAGAAGAAGGCGGATTGGGAGAAAGAAAAGATATTGGATTTGGAAGAGCCTGTGGTGATAACCTTAGGGATAAGGAAGTCTGTTTTTTATTTTTATTCTAATGGGCGGGAAGATGAATCGTTCAGAGGACAGCCCTCTCCTTAAAATAGGCCTTTATACACATGCAATTGAGTGCATCTATTTCTTTCTACCGTGTTGATATTTTGTATCGCACCTCTCCCACTCTAGTCGATGATATAGTGTGTGTATTTTTTCTAATTTTCTTTGTCATACAATCATCTCCAAAATGGTTTCGGTAATATACATAGTTTAAATATAATATTATAAAGTTTATTAACGTGTTTGTCAAAGAATGTTTGACTTAAAACGCACAAGAACAAAGCGAGAAAATACATTTATTAACTTGCAAATAAATATGATGCTATGAGATGTAATGATGAAGAAATTAATACAAGTACGTTTTTAATATATGCGGCATTTGAAACCATTAGGGAGTTATGTGAATTAACACAAATAAATCGATTTCGTTTAGCTTCGGTGGTGAAGTTGATGGATGGAACTTAATTATTTGACTGTGGGAAGAAAGTGTTAAAGCAGTGGTTTTAAACCTTTTTATGAGCTTGGTACCCAAATTGCTATCTTAGAAGCAGCCGCCCTACCCAAATATAACATAATTTACGTATAAATATATAATTATGTGGAAAGCACTTCAAAATGAACCACGATTGACATTTAAGCTAATTTAAACAAAATAGGACAATAGAAGTTGAAATTAAATAAATCTTATTTTAAAAGTTTAATGGAAATTTTGAGCTTGATTGAGTATCACATAATTCTTTAATATTGAGACGTAGAGTTGACAAGGCAACTCTCATTTCTTTCTTCACTGTCTCCAATCTTCCTTTTCTGGTTGTTTTTATGTTGCAATTTGCAGAGAAGCTAGTTTCAAAATTCTTTCCAGTGTCGATAAATTTCTTCTAAATGTTTGAAATCATATACTTTGCAATTTAGGCATTTTAAAAATAACTTCTTGGTTGTTCCGGCGGTACGCTGGTTGAAAACCAGTGTTAAAGTCTTCAACTTTGGTCCAAGGTATCTCAACCAATTGGGGGTAGTTTGTGTAATAGTAGGTATAAGATGAGTTTAAAAAATTACATGTAATGATTAACTGAAGTGTAGCTTGAAATGCATTTCTTTAATATTTATTGTATTATAATAGGCTTCCCATTATTGCTCTTCTCTAGCTAATCTCTATTTATTTTACCTTAAAACTTTAAGAAGGTAATTCTCAACAGATTTCTTCTGAATTTCGCATTCAAGGCATGTTTTAGGAAAAGAATATTACGATAATGATAAAAGAAACAAATATTATAAATACCAACGATACAAAATAGCGATGCACGGATTTTATTATAAAATTATGGAGAAGTTGGAAATTTCGTCTTTATTCTCACCCGCCACACGGAACAAAGGCGACGACAGTCGAGATGCCTCTCAAATGGGAGGCGAAGCATCGGAAGCCGTTGTCTCGTCTTTCACTATCGATCTGAGTTCCATAGAAGATGGAAAACGTTGAATTAGTTTTCTGGTTTTCGTGTGGCAGCGGTTTCCCGTGAGTGAGAAATCCTTATTATTTTATTCTTCTGTAGTATTTATCATTTTTTTTTACTTAAGGAGCCCATCTGGTGACTTCCTACTTGGGGTATAATTCGCTGTACTCGCCATAGCCTACTACTGGGCTATATTAAAAAAAAACAAATAACAATATATAAATAACAACGATAAAGAAAGGTCAAAGGCTAAAGAAATGACAAAGGCTAAAGAAAGGACAAAGGCTAAAGAAAGGACAAGGCTAAAAAAACAACAAAAAGAAATCAAAGCAAAAAGGAAACAGGGAGGCAGGCTCCGGTATCCGGGGTAGGCCCTACTTCCCCCGGCGCAGGAGCATGCGACCTACGACATACAGTCAAATAAAGGGGAGGAGGCAAGTCTCATCCAAAAAGTCGTATATTTCTTCAAGTCTGTGTGCACGAACCAGTCGCGAGTAAACGAGACAAGCGGTAGCGATCCCACTCCTCGCGGTACCGAGAGAGGTAGCGTGCAGGAAGATCACCCAGAATAGAACATTCAACAAAAATGTGCCGAAAAGCCTGGGGAACAAAGCAGTGGTCGCACTAAAGTGTGGGCGAGCGCTCTATCAAATAGCGATACATCCCGCGCGTGTGTCCAATTCCGAGAAAACAGAAAGCAACCTGAAGTCGTCCTGGTATCGGGGGGTACGTCCATGGAAATAGTCGCGGCACCACGGCACGCAACTTTAAATTCCGCTCAACCGTATCCCATCTTATTTACCAAACACCCGGAGAGCTGCCCGTATTCTTACCATGTATTCGTTTTGAGGAAGAGTGAAACGCTGGTCTGGTCGCCCAGTCTTCGCAGACTCTTTTGCGCCCTAATTAGCGCGCTCATTCCCCGCAATTCCTACATGTTCAGGAAACCAGCACAAGATAATCTCGACATCAGTACAGCTTGCAAAAACCATGACGTCACGGATACCGCGAACCAGGAGATGTGGAGATTAAAATGACCGAAGAGCACTCAGGGCGCTTTGTGAGTCGCTATAAATCACAATATGGTCTCCAAACCGGGCACTTCGCGTTATCTCCCGTACCAAGCGGTGTATTGCAACCAGCTCGGCCGTGAAGACAGACGCAGCACCTGGCAGAGCCCCGCTTACTTCAAACAGAGGGGATATGGCTTGGAAATCAACCGCTTCTTAGGACATGCAGTCATCCGTATACACTGGCACGGTTCCAGTGTGACACGAAGTATGCTACAAAAAGGCCAAACGCAATACGCCCGGTGCTGTAGAAGCTTTGGGAGCAGAGTCGTGGCAACAAATAGTCAAAGGTGGTACCCTCCACGTTGGCGTCCTGGGCAGAACCAGGGGCACTACCGGCCCGAGAACTATACCTAGCTCTCGAAGGAGTTTCCTAGCATAGACCGAGTGGGCTTAGGTTATGACTGACGTCTCTCGGCGGGATAGGAAGCGTTTAGATGAGCTGCGAACTGAGTGAGAGCGGATGGTGATGAGGGAGGCGCAGGGCTTGCGCGTACCGCCGAATAATGCACTATGCCCAGCGTAGAGCAAGTGGGATCTCCCCAGCATCGACAAGTAGGCTCTCATTGCGGGAAGTGCGGAAGGCACTGGTCGCCAGACGAAGGCTGAGGTGGTGGATCGAATCCACCTTCCGCAATACACGCTCGGCTGCTGATGCATAAAACTCCCATCCGTAGTTGAGCTTGGAACGAACAAAGGATCGATAAAAAAGAAAGGCAGTAGTTCTATCAGCTCCTAAGCGCTGAACGTCACGGAACGAGGAATATCTATGGCGCGGTTACAAGAGACCCTATGGCCGCGAATATAAGCCTGCCAGGAGAGACGGCGGTCAAATACAAGACAAAGGAAACGCACTAAATTAAGAAATATGTCTGTGTGAGGATGGAGCTGTGGATAGCGTCAGAAGTGCACCACCTTAGTCTTATCCAAAGAAAACCGAAGCCTGTGGGCTTCGGCATGGCGAGAGATGCGGTTTAATTCCTGTTGGAGTCGACCCTCCAGAGTTGGCACCTGGGCCGCGCCAAAAGAAATCGAAAGGTCGTCTACGTAGTGCGTGGCGAGAACTTCTTCCGGCAGCACCAAGGTGATGCCGTTGATTCTCAAGGCAAAGAGTGTGACGCTGAGGACACTTCCCTGCGGGACACCCTCTTCCTACTGGATTGGAATGAAGAGGGCTCCTCCCAGCTGTACGCTCATTAAATGCTGGCGGATAAGCATTCCCACTAGAGAATGCGGAGAAAGTGATCACGAAGGATTCCGCCACGGACGCGGGGTCCGAGATTGCCGTCGCATTCTCATGGAGAACGGGAAGGATGTCCTGTGAGAACATACCCCGAATCCTTTTGACTAGCTTCCACACCTCTGCTTGAGGGGCATTCACTTTAAGTGAAGCCACGTATGCCCGCCAAGAAGAGCGGCGCGTGCTTCGAAATATACCGGAACATAACCCCCCATCCCTCGATTCAATTCACCAAAAGTGAAATCATTCGGGGGGGGGGGGGGGCGCTTATAGCACATGTAGGCATAATGCTTCTCTTTGAGGGCCGTCTCACACTCGGATAACCACCACGGGAGTGGCCGGCGTGCAAAAGGGCCAGACCTTCAAGCAATAGTTTTAAGCCCACTGCGATGAGGTTGCAGAGGGAAGAACTCAACGGCCTCATCTAACGACCTAAACTCATCGCTGAGATAGAGAATTCTGTCATTTCCTGAAATGCAGACCACCGCGCCCGCGCCAAGCACCACCCGGGCGGGCTCTCGGGCGGCAGTGGCCAAGAAAATGATATTTAAATGGAAAAGTGATCATTACTATGGAGGTCATCGACCACCCCCGACCCAAAATCAGACTGTCCATCCCGAGAGCACAAAGATAGATCGAAACAAGAAAATAAGGCGGTTCTCGTGGAGTTATGCGTAAACTCATCCACATTTAGGACACCTATCTCTAGCTCGTCGATCTGGTCGACAAGGACTTGATCCCTGGGATTAATCGAGTAGTCTTCCCATAGGGTATTGTCTACTGTTTAGATCTCTGAGCAAGAGAAAGGGCCTCGGTAACCATGCAGGACGCGGCGGAAGTCCATCGCGTCTAAGTCGGGGGTACAGCTGTACAGCTACTGCCTCAAAGGAGGTATCTAAAGCGAAGGGAAAAACAGAGACATCATGCTGGCTGTAAATTCCCCATTGTCCCACCCGGCCCCACTCCCGTGGTGGTGGGGTCGCAAAACTCTTATGCACTGGGAGGGGGAGCAGGAGGCACGCGTCCAGCATGGTCTCTGCAAAAAGATAACTAATAGCGAAAGGGTGGAGACGAGCCTCCGCAGCTCCTCCCAGTTGATTCGGAGTTCGCGGCAGTCCATTAAAGGAATATGCCCTCCAGGCCTAGCTCGGACGAGATGCGTGGGTCTTCTCCGAAAAGAAGACCCTCATGGGAGAGGTTGGGATCCCCATGCGAGTCTTTTCCTCCCTCCGCCTCGAAAATTTAAGCAAGCAGAGCGGCTTTAGATGCGGTGGTCCCTAGTATGGAGGATCCACCGTGTCCGAGACACCCAGCCTATCAGTGAGTGTGGGCGAATGAGCCGAAGCTCCTTTACTGCTGTCCTCCTTTCGGGAGGCAGCTTTAAGAACCCCGGAAGATGGCTTTACGACTCTCTTCAGGGGTGTTGCCTCCTGTGATTGTACGACTTGGTGGACGCTCGCGACCGTTTTACCTTTACGCGAAACGGTCACGTTGGGGAAAGCGAGCAGAGCCCTGGTTTTAGCCGAGGCTGGGTGTGCTCCCTTTGTGCTGCTAGCTTTACTAGGGAAGCACGCTAGGTGGGTAAAACCCGCAGAAGGAATCTGAATGGTCACGTGAACGACCGTGCTCGTAGGCCTAGAGGGACCAGGAGCAGAGGGTATCTTTCTCAACATTCAGGCATACGATGTCCCAGGCAACGCCAGGCGTGCAGGACTAGTTCTTTAGCCTCGCAAGATGAGAGACAATCGTGGGCCTGATCGGCCAAGATTTCCTTTTCAAGGAGATACGCACCTCATTGCTTCAAAGAAGCGCGGTGCAGCTCTCCGCAATTGACACTGTGCGGCCTTGGAGCACCTTGCACAGAGTTTGGGTAACCCCGACAGGAGCGATAAGTATGGCCGAAGCGTTGAGAGTATTAGCACCCCTGCAGCAGTGGTACAAATGCCCACACGCGGTACCGACACCAACCGGCACGCACAAACTCAGGGAGCTTCTCACAGTCGAACGTGACGAAGAGTATAGAGGTGGGGCTTGAGGTCCCTCCCTGTTTTCTCATCACACGTTCGTCCTTGACAGCCCCATGGTCGGCCAGCTCTAAGGTGATGTAATCTATATATTAGTCCACGAATTCCCTTGCATAAACTACTGATTTCACTAAGTTCTTAGTGTAGTGTGGCGTCACACTCACAGGCGTGCCATCAGGTGTCCGAAGGGCACTAATCATGGCCACCTTTGAGGGATTCGACGTATTCGGCAAAAGGCTCCCTTTCGACAAACGGGCCACCTTCGGCTCTCTACCAATCACAATAGCTAGAGATCTCCTTTGATGGATCATGTTGCCCTTAAGCAACATGCTGCCCTCAGTGGAGCGAATAACAAGGAAGCGTTTGAAGCCAGTGGGGTTGAAATCACCAGCTAGCCTTCAAATGAGAAGCCTCGACGTAATTAAGGCTCCACTCTGCGTAGTTTTGGTCTTCTCTTGGGACTCTCCACCCAGCGAAGCAACGGGGCTGGAAGTGCTGACCTGTCCGTCCCTACGGCTCCTACGGACGAAGAAGAGGCCCGAGTCTTTTTCGTCTTTTTATTTTTAGGTTAAGGAGGGAGAGGAGTAAACACGCTTCTCCAGGCCACCGACAGGAGCCCCCAAGCCCAAAGGACCGGCCTCAGCAAGATCCTTCTCCGAGAGGGGGAAGTTCTTGGCTGCCACAGGAAAATCAGCCGGAGAAGGAGATCCCTCCTCTCTTTGTAAATTCTTGGAGACCCGAGCCGTTTGAGAAGGACCTTGCGCAGCGGCGGACTCGGGTTGGGTGCTTGGTACCGAGCCCAGGTCCTCTCCCATGCAAGCTCCTACCATCTGGAGCTGGGTTGCTTCAGGGACCATGCCCATCTCAGGTGGCCTCCATGTAGCTACCCCTCCAGGACATCACAGGTCTCATTCGTCAGAAAGTCTTTGTTCGGAGAAGAGATAGCGCAAGTAGTGGTGACCCCCTCTAACATCAATATTCGAGCCCACAGGTATTTATAGGGAAGGGGCCGACGGGCCCTCTCTTTCCTCCTCCCCTTAAGGGGGCGGGCACTATCGTGCCGCTCGCACCGGGAGCGGTCAATAATGGGCTGCCTGCCTTTTTGGCAGTCTCCTTAGAAAGTAAAAGGGGATTGCTGCTGGAGAAACTGTGTCGACCAAGGGCGGCTCCAGATAAGGGGGTGAAGGGGAGTCCCCTACGCACGTAGGCAAAGGAGAGGTGTAAGCCTCCTCTCTGGTCGAAGAGTTTTGGAGGGTCTCCTGCAAAAGCACACGGAGGGAAACACCTCCATTTTTTCGGTTGAGCTATCCGAGGGCGGCTCCGACGATGGTAAATGGGAAGTGGAGAAAGATATTTTGGTTTGATTTTCATCATCGAGCATGGTGATCATATATATTTCTCACGGTGTATAGACTTATCACCCCACGCAGTAGCCCGCTCTGCGGCCAACCAGAAAGAGATGTGGGAGAAGTTTTAGGGAAAGTGAAGAAGTAGGGTAGAAATGCAGGCTATCTAAAAGAAAGAGAAGAGGATAAACTGGGGTCGGATGGGGCGCTGAGTCCCGTCAGAACGGTGGCCAGGAAGGCACATCGCCGCGCCCTTCGCGGGGTTTTCGAAGAGAAAACGCTCACGGGAATGGCCGTACGCTTCTTAGAGGCAGACCCCAGGCGCTGTTGGCTGGATAATGCGCTGACGGCGCTGTCGCCTTCGATGTATTTGCGGAGTAGGTTGAGCTCGTCATGAGAGTCTTTTTCTCCCTCCGCCTCCAAACCGTAAGCAGGTGGGGCAGCATCGAAAGCGGGGTCTCTCTTTTGGAAGATCCACCGTCTCCGAGCCACCCAACCTACTACGGGTGTAGACGAAAGAGCTGAAGCTCCTTTGATGTTTTCCTCCTTTCGGGGGGCAGCTTTTAAAGCCCCGGAAGATAGCCTAACAACCCGCTTCAGGGGTGATGCCTTCTATTAGTAACGACTCGGTGGAGGCGCGCGGCCATTTCGCCTTACAGGAAACGGTCGAGCTGGAGGAAGAAGGGGGAGCCTTGGTTTTAGCCCGGGTTGGGTATTAACCCTTTATCACGCCAGCTCTACCAGGGGATCGCCTAGGGTGGGTAAAACACGCAGAAGGGTCCTTAATGGAGGCGGAAACGGCCGTGCTCGTATGCCTGGAGGGGTCAGGAGGCGAGGGTGTCTTTTTAAACATTGAGGCACAAGACATCCCAGGCTGAGCCGGGCGCGCCAGGACCAAGTCCTTAGACTCGCGAAGTGAGAGACGATCGTGGGCCTGAACTGTCAGGATTTCCCCGCTTCAAAGAAGCGGGGAGCGGCTCTACGAATTCGACACACTTGGCCAAAAACTATTTGGACTTATCGTGTGCGGCCTTAGACAACTTACAAAGACTTCGGGTAAGCCTGACTTTGCGCCTCTACAGGAGGGATTAGTTTGGCCGAAGCGATGACAGTAATAGCACCTCCGCGAGAGTGGCACGAATTCCTTCACGCGGTCGCGATACCAATCGGTACGCATCGACTCAGGGAGCTTTTCACAGTCAAATGTGAAGAAGAGTGTAGAGGTGGGTCTCGAGGCCCTTCTCTCTTTTCTCATCACACGTTCGACCTTGACCGCCCCATGGTCGGCCAGCTCTAAGGTGCTGTCATCTATGGAGTAGTCTACTATTTCCCTTGCATAAACTAATGATTTCACGAAGTTCATGTTAGAGTGCGGCGTCACATTCACGGGCGTGCCATCAAGTGTCCGAAGGGCACTAATCATGGCCATCTCGGAGGGATTCGACGCATTTGCGAGAAGGATATCGTCCCCCCTGTAAACTGAGAACGCACGAGTCCAGGCGAACGGACCGACAGGCCCTGCTATCCCTTGCCACTCTAAGGGAGTTGGCCTTATCGAGCCACTCCCAGCGGAAGCGGTCAATATTGGGCCGCCTGCGTGCTTTCCTGGCAGTCCCCTGTGAAATTAAAGCAGAGACTGCCGCTGGAACGTGGGAGGCGCCAAGGGCGTCTCCAGAGAATGGGTTGAGAGGGAGTTCCTTGCAGCCGTAGGCCTAGAATAGGAGTAAGCCTCCTCTCTGTTAGAAGAAATTTGGAGGTTACCCTGAAAAAACACAGAGGGGGGAAGGGTCCTACTTTTTTTCAGTTGAGCTTCCCGAAGATGGATCCGTCGATAGTTGAGGGAAAGGTTAAGCGTGATGTTTGTTTTTTTAAATCATTGGGCATGGTAACCCTCTAATTATCACGGGACGTAAACGCTAATCACCCTCACGCAGTAGCCCGCTCTGCGAGGGGCGAATGCGGGGCCGCAATACCCAGCTACCCTCATTTAAGGCTCCACCTACCACCCATTGGCCAGGCAGCCCTTCCGGATTACGGCTCCACCTTGGGCTGGGCGTAAAATTGATAGACATTGAAAGGAGAGATAAAGGTTATGTACAGAAGGTGAGGGTTGGTATGAAGCGGGTTGTTAAACCTCCCAAACTCAAGCTCAAGGGTGACGGGGCGTTGTCCTCCCTCCATTATCCCCGATCCGGGATGGCTGGGCGATGGCAAGTTGGTCAGCATCTACCCTGTGAAATTAGAGGCCGACCAGAGAAAGTTGAGGGAGAGGTTGTAGGGAAAGTGAGGAAGTAGGGTAGAAATGCAAGCTAAGCCGGGGTCGGACGAGGCGCTGATTTCCGTCAGCAGGGTGCTCAAGAAAGTAAAGTTCCGTGCCCCTTACAGGGGTAGTATTTATGGATAAGATTCGTTTCAACAAATTACGCTTTTTTAATTTTCAAAGACATAAACGTTTTTAATTCTTATGATGATGCTCTCCGATGTCATTCCCAACTTACCGTTCTTAATAATAACGTAGTTATTCACTTTTAAAAAATATATTTTTGCTTTGCTAAGTGTTAGTCTTTCTGCGCCATTTGCCCTATTCGCTTCAATTTGGGGGCTGACTAGTTAGCGAATAGCAGGCTTTGTTATATCTGCAGGTGATCTGCGCATGCGTCTTTTGGTGATTAACTAAAAGAATTCTTTGTTATATTTTCTTATATTTTGAACAATTTACGAATGTTCATGTTTTCAGTTCATATTTACGGTAAAAGGGGGTGCGGTGGCTGTGCTAGGTCGCAATACCAACTAATACGAGAAGTTATTAATGACGATCTTCAGGCATTAGAAATAGATAGGGCTCACAGTGTAATCCCGCGATATATTACATGCCCTACATGCCGCAGTATTTTTAAATTTAGATGGGATAAGAATTTATTTTACTGTTAAAATTGCAAAGGATTCGAAAGGGCGTAAAACCGCATGCTCATTTTCCGTTCGCGCCATTAAGCCATTCAAAGTCACCTGTAAGTGATCTGAACCATGCGAAACCATCAACGCAATAATCATTTATCATCTTATCAGAAAATGCCGCAGGTTATTGGAGGAACTTTCCCTCTTGTTGCTGGAAATACATACTTTTCCTATTATGGATCTTCAGTAGATAAGGGGAAAAGTATGCATTTCCAAGGAAAGCGAGTATCAGATCTGAAAAGTACGCATAAAACTCCCTAAAAAACATTTTTGAATTCATTTGAAAATATGTGTTTAAACGAATCTTTACCGTATTTATAAACTGAAGATGCAAATGAATGTTAACTCTTAAAAAAACACATTGTATTTGGTAAACCAAAACTTGGCTTCTAAGGAAGTAAATGGCATAATAATGGCCCTTACGGGCCAATGACCTTCTCTTACTCTCACCAAACACTGAATACACTTTCTTTTTAAAAGAACTTGCTCTATAATTATCAAAGTCTAACATAAAAAAAGAAATCTCCCTTTTTGTGTCTTTCAACTTACGACTCCTTAACAAAAGTCCGCAAGATTCCGAGTCAAGAGATCTTGCTATTCATAAACAACTTGATGTTAGATTCCTGGAATTTTTGAGAGAGAATCGAAGTGATTTATGAATTAATGGGAGCATCTTCCCATTGCATTGCTACTTGAACTAATAAGAGATGGCTAATGGCACCGAAGATGGCGAACGCTCATCAGTTGCTTGACCAAGGAGGGGTGTTGTGAGTTAGTCATAAGTAATGTCGTGTGTGAATGAATCTGCGTGCGCCCATCGCAACAAAATAAGTACCCCTGCCGATGTGCAATGAGCCCACTACGAGCGGCGATTTTTTTAAGGGGGCGGGCTGTTTTCGTCGCTCTCGGTGGGATTGAACTCGGTACCTAGGCGTTAGAAATCCAATGCCTTATACACTAGGAAATAGTGTAGAAACCACTAAGTCATGCAAACGAGAACGAATTCCAAATGAATCAACATGTTATAATTTGAGACCAGTCCAAGAATGGGTGGCGAGGTTCCTACCTGCTTCGGTTACATACTCCCACCAGAAACTTCGGCAGACACTGAAAGTGAGACCGATGTTTATCCGCCCCTTGTCCAGAATTGGGTGGCCGTCGGCCGCGAGCTGGCCGCTGAAGGCAGCCCAGGCTGCCAAGTAGCAGAACATGAAGGCCAGCAAACCGGACAGGTAACGGAGAAGGTCCCGGTCGCGTATAATATACCGATGAGCCTTCCGCGTCCTGTGATCAACTAGTGTCCTGTCAAAGATTTTTGTATAGGTTTACTGTAATTATAAATGTACAGGGTGAAACAAACATAAATAAATAAAAAAACACACGCTGGGATTTCATTTTCGAAGTATGGATAATTTGGGCAGATTATAATATAATCCAAAGGTTTATTTTGTATATTTGGATTAAATTTGTGCAATACAAGAATCAAATTCAGTATGGAATATAATAAAGTTTGTATAATGTAATTTCTGCATTGAAAACTGAAGACGTTCATGACCTGGGGAAGTTCATTCTCATAGGAAAGGTATAAATAGAGCCGCCACGTGATACCCTAGGTGTCATGTTCAGGTTGCGTGAAATATTTTTATTATTATGAAAATTAGGTAAATGATTAAGTCATGCACTGAATTTTATGAAGAGATGTAAATTAATGCATTTTTTTTCTATTCTAATTTTTAAATGAAATATTTCAATGAAAACCTCATACAAGAAAGATGTTTCATATATATATATATATATATATATATATATATATATATATATATATATATAGTGCTGATAATAATAATAAACCACAATATTTGAATCTTATTCATTTAAAAAACATAACTAGTTTCGGCTTGTTGATGCCATTGTTGACTGTGTAATGAAATGCAAGGCAAAAGCGACTCCAGTATATAAAGGCGAACAAAAGACTAAAAAAAATGAGAACAGACGAAACAAACTTTAAAAGATAAATATATGGCGTGGATCCGGGGACAAGTTAATTAATCGGATTCAAATATTGTGGTATATTATTATTTCTTGCACTGGATATATATCGCGTTAATGCGATATCTTCTAATCTAATATATATATATATATATATATATATATATATATATATATATATATATATATATATATATATATATATATATATTTATATCGTAAGTACACTTAAAGAGTCGCGTGTGAGGGAAGCGGCAATTGAAAATTAACCGACAAGAAAAGTAAAATTAAGATTGTAAGTAATCTCTTACTATATTTTCAAGTTCATTATCAAGGAATAAATACAGGGAGTTTTTTTTACATGTCCTACTTTTGAAGTTTAATAAAATCAGAAATAATTTTGTGATCGTAATGAAACTTTCAGAAGTTGTTGTGATAGTCGTAGGTTTTGGTCCTAAAATGACTAATTGATTCATTTATTTTTTTAGATGTTATGCCAGTGTTAGTGAAGCATTGATTTTAAAAAGATTTCGCTGAACTTTCAGATATTTATCGACTATTAAAACCAATTTTATTTTAACTAATTTTATTTGCTTAAAATTAACAAAAAACTAAGACTAATAATCAGTTTGCATAATTAATATAATAACTTAATTTATTTGAAGATTCTTCTTTTCAAATGCTGACCATCCTTTTATAACATTCATTTACTCGTGACGAAGTTGCTCTCATCACTTTTTTCAAAAGTTCTTCGCTAAAAAATATTCTTCAAGCATTTGTCGGTATCTTTCGTCATTCACAGTGACTGAATTTCCATTTTCATTCTTATAAAAATACAGCCCAATGATCAGTGGTTTTTGTAGGATGCACTCTTTTTGGTGTATAGCTTCTGGGTTGTGATCCCACCATGTTCTGTTGTTCTGCTTATTATTGTATCCGCTGAGATGAAAGTGCGCTTCGTCAGAGATTATCAACTTCCCCAAATTTTCGTCCCAAATCCATCTGCATACGATTTTCTTTTCACGAAATCGTTTTCTTCTAATTTTTGCACAACCTGAATCTTGCATGGCTTAAGTTTCAGTTTTTTCTTCATTACATTGTATGTTGCACTTTTTGACAATCCCACTTGTTCTGATCTTCTTTTCAATGATTTCTGTGGCGACCGTTCGACGTTTTGCAGCAACTCTTTAATTTTATGTTATTCTACGCCTTTTCTGCCAACACGCCCTTTTCGTTCATTCCGTACACCACTACCGGTGTCTCGATTTTTTTTAATTAGTCTGCATAGCGCTCGTCGTTGTGTTGAAACCACTGAACAGTTGCATCTGAAGAATGTTTCAACAATTTTTCTTCGTCCAATCATTTCCAGGAGCTTCCATGTGTTCAGTTTGAAAAATTTCTTAATAATGATTTTTGCTAGAAAGATTTTCTTCTTTTATAGTCTACGAATGACTATGATGCTATTAAATTTATTATCTCACAATTATCGCAAAAGTTTTGCTATGAATCGAGCATTCCCAAAATCACCTTTTTAACAAAACTTTTTACGCTTTCCGTTTCGAGCAAAAAATGACCGCTTTACTAACACTGGCATAACTTCTAAAATAATAAATCAATTAATTAGATTAGCCATTTTAGGAAAAAGAACTTACAACTATTACCAACAGCTTCTGAAAGTTTCATTATGATCACAAAATTATTCTTGATTGTATTAAACTTAAAATGTAGGACATGAAAAACAAAAACCCTGTATAAAAGCAGAGCGAAGCCAAATATAAACTGTAACGAAAGGTAGAGAACGCTATTCACAAAATATGAGCAAATAGTAGAAATAATAAATAAATAAAAATGAGATAAACTACACCTTGAGAATCGGCAGGTTCAAAATCAAAACGATAAAAATATACACAACCACACAAACAAAGAAAATATGTGTCTCTAGTGAAAGGATTAAACGAACTGGCAAGATTTAGAAAATGTGATGTAGGTGAAAGTGAAAGTGAGACGGTGGTTTGTGAGTGAAAGAAGTAAGTAAAAATAAAAAAACGAAACAAAAATATAATAGGATTATTATCTGAAGTATATAAAAAAGCAGTGTTATGGTCTCCTCTTCTAGAATTGTATTTATGTTGATTTAATCGGATAGATAAAGGGTTTCCTGCTTGACCAAAGTAACATATATTGCAAATTGAGTAATTCGACTGAATAAACTTAGCCTATTTCTTTTATGAATATGAAATAACATTTTGTTTAAAGTAGATTTATATTTAAAAACAAAAAGAAATGTTAAATTGTTTAATGATACAGGAAGAAAGACAAAATATGACTTGAGAATAAGACAAAACAAGGGAATTTCTATAATTGTCAAACGGGAGGGTTGTATGTTCTGTAGAAAGCTCTACTTAAGCGGAAATTTAACCAAGTCAGAAGAAGCTGGTGAAGGTAGCAAAGATTGCGACCTCCCTCAAAGATTTTGGAAAGCTCTGTATCCCCCAAATTCAGTACTTAGAAGGTGTAATACACGTAAAAAAAGAGATGTATAGAGCCCGTTTAATTTTAAAAGTGTTGTCAGAATAAAAATGAATATATGAACTAAAATTAATAAGCTTACGGTAAACAGAGTATTTAGAGCCTCACCCTTTCTACCATTCTCACCTCTACCCTTTTCGTGCTTTGGTATTCTATGACTTCACGACTTTTTCTTTAATTCTAATCTCTTTGATATAATTCCTTGTTTTTACCTTTAATTTATTCTTTATCCGACCTCTATAAATCTTGCCAGTCGTTTAATCCTTTCACTAGACATACATAATGGCGTTGTTTTTGAGGTATTGTATAATTTTGTTTTCTGAATTTTGCACATGCCACTTCTCAAGATGCAGTGTACCTGTTTTTCATTATTATTTTTTTTCTATTATTGGTTCATATTTTGTGCAGAACGTTCTATATAAGAGGGATTTTCAAAAAGTCTTGGTTCAAAATGAAAAAAGTATTTATTAAAAATTAAAATAGCACAAATGTCACTAATATTTCGAAATGGAAACATAGTTTCCATTTAGGTCAATGCACTTCTGAAGGAGATGTTTCCACCTGTCAAGTCCCTCTCTGAAGAACACCTGGCTTTTCGAATTGCACCATGTCTTGACTTCACGTTTTGCCTCTTCGATCGATTGAAATCTTGTTCTTTTTAAATGTTCTTTAAGCTTGGGAAACAAGAAATAATACAAGGGGGCAAGATCAGGGCTATAGGATGGATGTGGTATGATTTGGAATCAAAATACCCTGAAAGTTTCTCCTGTTAACCGTGAACATTGGGCTGGAGCATTGGTATGATGGAACATCACTCCTCTGTTCAAGCTCATCATCCCGCAGTACATTCGGCACCCAACGGGCAGAAAGCTTTGTTGAGTCCAAAGATGCTCTGTTAAAATTGCATCTGCTGATCATTGGGAAATATCGACTTCTTTCTCAATAAATTCAACGCTAATCCTGCAATCTTCTTCAAGAGGTTTTTGAACTGCGGCCACCATTTCTTCATGTGGATAGTCTCCCTTCTCTCTCGTCGTTATTAAGGTCTTCTCTTCCTTCTTTGAAACGTTTCATCCACCTCAAAACAGTGATTTTATGTGGTGTAGACTCACCATAACCATGCTGCAAAGAATCGACAATTGCAGGGGGATTTCCAATCAAGGCTTGGTAAAAGTTTGATAACAGTTCTGATCTCAAAAGTTTACTTTTCCATGGATAAAAAAAAGCTTATTTCTTGTTAGCAGTCGCTTGTTACTTGAAATGCGTCAGATGAATAAATGAGGCTTTTTCAGGTATCAGCACAAACCAAAGATATGATCAAGCGTGTTTTGATCTGGAAATTTCCGATAATCTTTTAAATTAAAGGCTTCCACCAAAGCCTTTTGAAAATCCCTCGTAATTGCGTGTAGTCTATATACGAGTATGGCTGCGCTCTGTTATTATATCTATTCCCTAATATAATGAACTTGAAAATATGGCTAGAAAGTAATATATATATATATATATATATATATATATATATATATATATATATATATATATATATATATATATATATATATATATATATATATATACAAAGAAAGCAACTACAGGATCTGCGGGTGATTATATAACCACCACAGGGCTATGCCATTTTTATTTTATGTCTTTCAAATAAAATTTGAAGACAGAAAGAAAGATGCAGAAACCTGGTGTAGATGACTATAAATACATATACTACAAGAGGAAGAAGAATTGGACGCGAATGAGAAAATAAGACAAGAAACCGGAGTTTTTTAAAGGCAAGAGAAAGGGACATTAGAAGAATCCAGAATCAAAGGGAGCAGAGGGCAGCACATGGAAGGCGATCCTTTACCGAGAAGACAGAAATAACGCCAGGGAAAAAAGTTTGGAATTCCTGGCCGGGACTCGACCGGCAATCAGCAGACCCTGGTTCGAGTCCCGATCAGGAATTCAAAACTTTTTTCCCCTGGCGTTATTTCTGTCTTCTCGGTAAAGGATCGCCTTCACTGTGCCGCCCTCTGCTCCCTTTGATTCTGGATTCTTCTAATGTCCCTCTCTCTTGCCTTTAAAAAACTCCGGTTTCTTGTCACATCTGCTCATTCGATTCCAATTCTTATTCCTCTTGTAATATATATATATATATATATATATATATATATATATATATATATATATATATATATATATATATCTCAAAGTAGCGCGAGAGAATGATGAAAATGAATCCATTAAACCACATTGAAAGAGAAAACGGAATAATTCCTCATTTATTCTTTGAATTCTCAATTAAATTTCTATTTCTTTCATAGTCTCCATTCGAGCTTGCGAAAGTGTTCCTTAAAAGCTATTCTATTCAGAGAATTTTTTGGTTCTCTGCGTAGCGTAGTGTACTAACGGCATACTTTTAACTGTGATCAAAGCGGTGCTCGCTGCCTCAGTGTGCCTGGTTCGAATCGCTTCCATGCACGGATTTTTTCGAAAAAAGGTAATGAAAATATTACTGCAAGGAAAAATTATTCCGTTTTCTCTTTCAATGTGGTTTAATGGTGGATTCATAATGAAGAATATGATAGAGAGACGATGAGTTGAAGAGAGAGCGAAAGAGAGGAACTGAAGGAGGGATTAAGGAGATAATGTGAGAGAGCGAAATTGTGTGAGTGAGAAATTGAGAGATTGAAATATTGTGAGAAATAGGTTTAGGGAGCGATAAAGAGGCGCTCCCTAAACCTATTTCTCACAATATTTCAATCTCTCAATTTCTCACTCACACAATTTCGCTCTCTCACATTATCTCCTTAATCCCTCCTTCAGTTCCTCTCTTTCGCTCTCTCTTCATCCCATCGTCTCTCTATCATATTCTTCATTATTTATATATGTATTTCTGACTGACTGTCTGTCTCTTTTTCTCTCTCTCCCCTCTCCGCTTCCACTTCCACTTCTCTTCAGCCTCTCCTCCCTCCCCCTCCTCCTCTCTCTCTCACCTCTTCCATCTGTATCCCTCCACCTCTTTCCCTTTTCCCTCTCCCCCACCTCATGTACTCCCTTTCTCTCCCCTCCCCCTATCCTTACCTCCTCTCCCTTCTCTCTCACACTCTCTTCATCCCTTCTCTCTTTCTGACCGAAATACCCCCTATATCTCCACCTCTTTCTCCCTCTATCTTCCTCCTTCTCGCTATATTCCTCCACTCCTCCTTCTGTAACCCATCTCTGTCACCCTCACCTCTTTCATCCATCTCTCCTTTCCCCCTCTGTCCAACCCTCTCTCCACACACTCCTATCTCCCACTCTACCCTCATACCCTCTCATTCTTCTCCCTCTTTCTCTCCCCCTCCCCTCTCTATCCTTTCGTTCTCCACCTTACACGTATTTCCATTCTCCTTTATCTCCCCCTTCCCTATCTCTCTCATTCTTCCTCTTCCATCGCAGGCCTCTTTCTCCCCCTTCCTTTCTCCTCCTATCACTCCTTTCTTTACCCCTCCCTCCCACCCTCTCTTCATCTCTCTTCCCTTCTCTTTCCTTCCTCTCTCTCCCTGCCCTATTTCCTCCAGACTCCCACTCTACCTTCCTTCCGCACTTTCCCCTATCTTCCTCTCCTCAACATATGTCCCATCTTCCTTCTCCCCCTCACACATACCTCCCTCTCTCCACTTACACATCTCCTCATCTCCTCTTTCTTGCCCTCTTCCCTTCCATTTCCCTCTACCCATCAAAAATCCCCTATCTCCTCCCTATCTCGCCTACCCTCACTCTCTCCCTACCAATCTCCCCCGTACCCCTTGTCTCCAACTCCAATCTCTTTCCTTCCCTCTTTATTCCTCCCCTGTTTCATCTCTCCCTCTCTTCCCCCTCCAATTCTCTCTTCCTTTCCCCATCTATACCCCTTCCCTCATCCATCCCCGTTCCCTCTCTTACTCCTTTCCCTACCCATATCCCCCATTCCCCATCTCAAAATCTAACTTCTCTCCTCCCTTCTCTCGAGAACCCTTTATTTTCCCTCTCCACCCTAAACCCCTTCCCCTTAATCCCCCTTCCCACTTCCACCTCTCTCTCTCTCTCTCTCTCTCTCTGGGGAGGGCGTGGGGGGGGGGGGGGCTAGATGGAAAGGTGATGCCCCCTTGTCGCGGGAAGAGAGCTTGTGTGTACCTTTGACTTTTCAGGCTATGCCGGCGGAGAACTCACCAACCCACTTTTTTACTATTGATTGGTCGCAAAGTTTTGAGGGAGAGAAAGTGTTCAAAATGACTGGGAAAAGAGGTCCAGCTGCACTCAAATATACATGTGCGATATGCCAGAAGGATAAGTGGTGCGTGAACTTCCCGGAGGGATGTTTTTCGAAATGCCACCCGAGAAGTATATGCACCGACTGCATTCTTAAAGAAGAGGTCCGAGAGGTAGTGGCATACTGCAATTAACTCAAAGATCTCTTCATAACCTCTGAACAAAAAGCTAAGGCACTGGAAGTAAACTAAAGACCCTAGAAACGCAGCACGTGCTTCAGATTTGGCGTCTTGAGGAGACAATCCTAGAGCTAGCCTCTAAACTAGATGCCCAGTCAGCTCAAGCTCGAGACGAAACTCCCACTGACTTGGGTGGTTCCGCCAATGAGACTCTAACTCAAGGAGCTGAAACTGCATTGGCAGTCCCACTTGAGCCATGCGGAGAAACTAATAAGAAAAAGAAAAAGAAAAAAAGAAGAAAAACGACCTTAATGCAGCTCACCCCAGTGTAAAAGATTCGAGCGTTACTGGTGCCCAGGGGAAAACGGAAAGAGAAGAGAAAAGAGAAACAGAGGAGAAGTCTAATGAAGATCGAAAAAAAGGAAGAAGAAGAAAAAGAAGGGAAATACGGAGACGAAAGAGAAAAGAGATAAGTCTATGGCGAAAGAAAAGAGTGCAGTCAAATGGGCGAGGGTCAACCTTATTGGGGACTCTCAGGCACGGGTTCTGCAACCCATGCTAGCAGCACGCCTTCGCCTTAGAGTGAAGGTAACTTGCCTACCAGGAAAGGGTAATCAGCAGATCAGAGTAGATGCGGAGGAATCTCAAATTTCTGAGAACTCAGTCGTTAGCTAAAGGTAAGTGGCAACGACCTCTACCTCAAAGGAGGAAGGATAGGTCCTACAGAAAGGATTCTCAACACAGTCATGGGTGCTGTGGACAATTGTGGGCTAAAAAAAAGCAGAGGTAATTTGGTCGGGATGCTCTCGAGAAGAGGTCCTTCCCGGACTGCTCACTCGAGGAACGTCTTCCTTAATAGACGCCTCAGAGATTTCTGTACGGCCAAGGGGGTGTTTTTTGTGGACCCTTACCGCACCTTCTATGGTAGAAATGATCTCTACCAAAGGGATGGGGTACATCTTTCCTTTGAAGGAAAGGTCGTACTCTGCAACATGATACAAGATGTCGTGGAGCGGACCCTAAGTAGTGTCAGGTCTAGATTGAAGGCGGACGTACGCCAGTACGCCCATGTCACTCCTGGAACGACCTTCTCGGAGGTCACAAAGAGGAATGGTACCGCTCCAGCAAGCAAGCCGAGAAACGGAAGAGAGTAGGGAGTCCTACATTAGGGGGTTCCCTGAACGTTCTTCTGTTCAATACGAGGTCAATCAGGAATAAATTTCTTGAACTTCGTGGCCTCGTAGCAACAGAAGAACCTGAGATGGTGGCCATAACGGAGTCGTGGATAAAAACTTCCTGAAAGATAGGCCAGGCAGAGAGGGTATGGGTGGGATGTTGTATGTCAAGGATACTCTCAACTCGACGGATTGCAACATCGTATCCGACCATGAACTACTAGGTGTTGACCTAGAGATAGGTCCTGCCAAATACAGGACCTTGGTGCTTTATAGACCTCCTGCCCAACTCGTGGAAAAGGACAGAGATCTGTACCATCTACTAGGATAAATTGTAGAAGACAGAGTGTGTATCGTCATGGGGGATTTCAATACACAAGTTGACTGGAAAACCAGAGAACCCTGTGGCGAGAACGCACTACTTCTGGAGTTCACGAACAACGAGTTTCTGACTCAATGGGTGAGGTTGCCAAGGAGAGGAGCCATATCCTCCACTTGGTTTTCACCTCTGAGGATGACATCGTTGACGACCTCTCTGTTGGCGAAGAGCTCGGTGGCAGTGACCACCGACTAATTAGATTTGTAGTCAAAGTCCCCAAGGCAGAGCCTGCAACTAGTAAATCGAGGAAACTTGATTTGAGAAGAGAAGACTTGCAGACTTTGCAGGTATACGTGCTGGAATGACTAACGCAAGGCTAAAAGTGTGCGAGGCTGTTGAAGTCTCGTGGAACAGTTTCAAAACCACATCATGAGTCTTCAATCGAGTTTCATCCCTCTGAAATGCCCCCATCGGTCTTCTGTCCAACCAAAGTGGTTTAATCGAGAAATCAGCCAACTGCTTAGGGAGAAGAGAAATGTGTACCGGCAATCAAAGATCTCGGGTGACTATGACGAATACTGGAGGCTAGCCAGAAGAGTGAAGTCCAGCATGAGTGCGGCTAAGCGGTCTGAGGAACTCCGAGTGGCGAGACTCTGTAAAAAGAATCCCAAGGAGTTCTTTGGATATGTAAACAGCCGTAAACCAATCCGTCAAACGATTGGCCCTTTGATGAATGAGGAGGGGACATTAAAGCACTCAGCTGCAGAAAATGCTAACTTCCTCAAAGAATACTTCTCTTCAGTGTTAACTGAAGAGTGTGGTCCCATCCCCCAGCCGACGGATTCCTACTCGGGAGAGAAGCTGGAGGATATGGACTTCACCGAAGGAGAAATAGAAAAGAAGATCACTCACCTAATGACGAATAAGTCCCCTGGCCCGGATGCGTTTCTACCTAAAGTGTTAAAAAAAGTGCGTGATCAAGTGTCACGACACTTGAGCGCAATCTTCAACATGTCAATCCGGACCGAATGCATTCCTAGACACTGGCGTGAAGCGGAGGTGACTTCTATCTTCAAGAAAGGAGACCGTAGCCAACCATCTAACTACCAACCTATTAGTCTGACTTCCATAGTCGGTAAACTTATGGAAAGCATCATGGTGGACAAAATGACGTCGCATTTAGAGTCAAAGCTGCTACTGAGAAGTTCCCAGCATGGCTTCCGAAGGCAACGGTCATGCCTGACGAACCTTGTAGAATTCTTCCACCTCGTCTTCAGTGAGAACGATCGGGACAAGGCGGTGGATACGGTCTACTTAGACTTTCAGAAAGCCTTTGATAAGGTACCACACTTCCGCCTTCTCCGGAAAGTGCGAGCGCTGGGCATAGGCGAAAAGGTAGCCGGTTGGTTAGAGAACTGGTTAAGTGGCAGACGGCAACGGGTGGTAATGAATGGACAGGCTTCTAAGTGGGTGCCCGTTACTATTGGAGTGCTCCAAGCTTATGTCCTGGGACCACTTCTATTCATCATCTACGTCAACGACATGGACGGTGACATGGTTGCCAAGATTTCCAAATTTTCTGACGATACCAAGCTTGGTATGAACGTTGCAAAGGATGGAAATAGTGCCCGCCTGTAGGAAGATCTTGGGAAGATTGGGGAGTGGTCTGATACGTGGCAAATGCCTTTCAACGTAAACAAATGCAAAGTGATTCATATCGGCCACCGAATTCCCCAATCACCCTATATCCTTAAGGGCACTGCTCTTGTATCCACCGACACTGAGAAGGACTTGGGTGTAATTATCACGAGTGACCTCAAGTTCTCGAAACAGTGTATTGAGGTGGATAAAAGGGCCCAAAGGATGCTAAGCTATATAAAGCGCCAGTTTGGATATCGGAACAAGGAGATAGTACTGTGTCTGTACAACTCCCTCGTCCGACCACACCTGGAGTATGCCGTACAATTCTCAAGTCCTTCATTTCGAAAGAACATAGCGAGATTGGAGCGCGTGAAAGCCAGGGCAACCAAACTGATTCCCTCTAACAGACATAAAGGTTATGGAGATAGATTAAGGGAATTAGATCTGTTCTCGTTGAAAACCTGTAGACTGCGTGGTCAGCTCATCGAAGTTTTCAAAATATTTCGAGGGTTCTACAATGTTGACTACGGTGATATTTTCACACTTGCTGAGAACAGAATAAAAAATCACGGCTTTAAACTTGAACTGAAGCGTTACAACTGTGATCTGTGTGGAAAGTTTTTCACGTACAGTATCTGCAGTAGTTGGAACGCACTTCCATTGGAAGTTGTCAACAGTGAATCTGTTGGCCAGTCTAAGTCAAGACTAGACAGGGTCTTGAAAAACTGCCGTGAAAGGACGTAAAGTATTTGAGCAAAGATGTGCCCGCTCGACTGCTAGTCCAAAGGGACCCTCTTTGAATGGACCGTAAGGTCTTCTAGGGTACTTTCTTTCCTTGTTACTCCTTGTTAGCTTTTCTGAAATGCACTAAAATTCTCCTACCACAATATTTTCCCCATCCCCACCTTCATCTAGCGAGCCTTCTACATTTTCACATATGTCCATTTCTCTTAAAATTTTGTGTATGTTATTAAATTGAAGTTATTTACATAATAGATATGATGCTATGCCTGAAAGGGAACAAAACTGCTTTCCATCTTCTTTCTTCCACACGCACACACGTCCCTATTCAATTGGGTAACTAATACTCATCGACTGTTGGCGATAGTTGCCTTTGACAAGCAATGGCTGGAGATGATTAAAAGAGAACTACCTACCTGTACAGTTTTAGCACAATTGCTCCATAGAAGAGCGAGAATCCCATTTCGCGAACCCATGGTTCAACGAGGCAGAGAAGCATTGTGGGCTCAACGTAGCGAAGGAACACCTAGAGGAAGAAAAACGAAGAGGGACTTATATTATATCCAATGCGAAGAATAAGCTAGAATTAAAGTACCGTGTTACTTAATGAGACAATTGACATTTGGCGTTAAGAGGGAGGAAAGCGATTAAAGATTAAGTAGTAAGGTCGATAATTTACGCGAGAATAAGACAACCGTGAAGTTGAAAAGACCAGCTGCTACGTGCATGCATTTTTATAGGAATAATGACAATAGTGATTATAATAATACAAAATAATGGTAGTAATAATATTAATGGTAATAATTAAAATAATGTAAGTAATAATAATGATAATAATAACGTGTAATTTTATATAGCACTTCAAGGAAAAGGAGTTTCACAGACATTTCATCAACATTCATCAACATTTCATCAAGGAACATCCGTGGGAAAAATGAGGGATAGGGGATGGAGGTGTGGCATTTATGTAGACGAACAAAGAAAACCAGTCAATGAGAGAATAACATTGAGTCCGAATTGAAGACGCAAATGCTGTTACTTTGGAACAAAGGTGCTTAAGAATATGAACTTGAGCTTATTTGGATGTTAATAAGATCGGGTCTTTAATGACTCTGCAAGTGAGATAATTACTTTTAATTAGGTTCACTCTGAATATCTTTAATCTTTAAAATTTCCCTCAACATAAACTTAAGCCGAAACGCCTTTTATATTATTCCATTGTTTTGAGCCCATAAAATATTTCAAACCTCACAAAGGGGAGTGCAAGCCTGCAGCCGATATCTAAAGGACTAAGTTTCCTTTAGGTTCCAACACCCGCAACGAAGAAAGACATGGGTGATGATGGTAATTCATTTGCACCTGTTACAATATTTATTTTTACAGTCTTCCTATCTCTGATATTAAAGACCTGTCAAAGAGAGGCTTTGGGTTCTCGATAAACAGGTCGTAAGAGGGGTTGCTTGTGGGCGTCCCGATTGTGTGTCACGATTGGGGGTTGTACCCCAGTGGTTCATCTGGTAGTTCCTGTTGACTGCTATAAAAATTTATTGTTCTCCTTTGTCGGCCACCTTCGAGGGCATGACCGCCGAAAAACAGAAACAAAATAAAGCAAAGTAACTTTAAGCTAAATTTACATACGACTATGATAAAGATGACACAATAACAACAATAAAAACATAGAAAAAATGCAATCCTGGACTTAAATGTGCAATCAACAATTCACAACGGGGCAGGTCGTGTTATCTCCCGTACCGGGCGGTGTATTGCAACCAGCTCGGCCGTGAAGACAGACGCGGCGCCTGACAGAGCCCTGCTGACTTTAAACAAAGAGGATAGGAAAACCGATCCCCTCTTGGAACTTGGAGCCATCCGTATACACTGGCACGGTTCCAGCGTGAAACGAAGTGGGCTGCCAAAAGGCCGAACATAATACTCCCGGCGCTGTAGAAGCTTTGGGAGCAGAGGCGTGGCGACAAATAGTCAAGGGTGATACCCTCCAGAGTGGCGTTCTGGGCAAACCAGGGATGCCACTGGCCCTAGAGCTATTCATAGCTCTTAAAGAAGTTTCCTAGCCCTAACCTAAAGAGTTTATGGTATATCTAGCGCCTCTTGGCGGCATAGGCACCGTCGAGATCAGCTGCGGATGCAGTGAGAGCTGTTGGTGACTGAGGAAAGCGCCTGGCTTGCGCGTACAGGCGAATAACGCACTGTGCTAGCTCAGAGAGAGTGGAATATCCCAGTAATCGAGAAGTAGGCTCTTAATGGGGGACGTGCGGAAGGCACCGGTCGCCAAGCGAATGCCAGTATGGTTGATCGAGTCCACCTTCCGCAAAACACGCTCGTCTGCGGATGCATAAAACTCGCATTCGTAGTCGAGCTTCGAACGAACAAAGGATCGATAAAAAAGTAAGGCATTAGTCGTATCAGCACCCCAGGTACTGAACGTCACGGAACGAAGAATATCCATGGTCCGGGTACAAGAGACCCTAAGGCTGTGAATATGAGCCTCCCAGGTGAGGCGTCAGTCAAATACAAGACCATGGAAACGGTGCGACCCCACCACTTCAAGGTGAGCCCCATTTCGAAACAAGTCTGGGTCAGGATGGAGCCGTGGCATATGCGCGAGCTAATCGAGTTAGTCTGCTGGGTCTTCTTCTCTCCTCCGAGTGGGGGGTGCCTTGGTTCCCTCCTCAGAAACGTGGCAACATTTTTTTCCGACGCCACCCTCTTCGCCCAGGGATGGATTCTTCCCGACGGTGAACCCGCCTATATGGTTCTACAGGAAACACCTTCGCCGTCAGGGCGGAATTCGCCCTACATCACCAACCCGGACGCCCATCTGTTTTCCGACTCTACGGCCGCTCTGGCCTTAATTTGTAAAGAGGCGATATTGCGATGTTTTCTGGGCATTCTGCCCCATCGCTTCTTCATTTTTCTTCATTTCCTTTATATCCACAGGAGACCGGTGGGGACTTGGGTCCCCTCCGAACTTAACCCCGCGGATCGACCGAGTCACCCTAATTATCTTGGGCGCAATTTTAGTGACGTCATTATTGACATCGTGACTCCAACTGCGTGGCGTCACCAAGACTATGACGTCTCTAAACAAGACGTATATAACGGACGACCGATCCGCGGATTGGGACAAGTTTCTGCTCCGCTCTCCTGTTAATATTAAAATTCTAAGTTAATATTTAGTTTATATAATTAACTTAGTAATAGTCTCGTTTGGTTTATTAATAGTTCATGACCATTTATCTTTTATATGTGCAGTAAATAAAGAGGTGTGCACACGCACCTCTTTATTTACGGCATCCGTCGGGAAAGCGAGGCGGGCACGTACACCGACCCTCTGTAATCTTAATATGCACGCCAGCAGGACTTTGGAGGGTACGGGCCAACGGGCCCTGCCATCCCTCGCTCTCCTAAGGGGGTTGGCCCTATCGAGCCATCCACACCATGAGCGATCAATTTTGGGCCGCTGGCGTGCTTTCTTTTCCGCCTCCTGGGAAAGTAAAGGGGGGGGGACTGCTGCTGTAAAGAGGGCTCCAGAGAAAAGGGTGAGGGAGAGTCTTCTGTACCCATAGGCATAGGAGAGGAGTAAGCCTCCTCTCGGGTCTAAAGAGTTTTGGGGGTCCCCTGCGTAAGCAAAGGGAGGGGGGCACTTCCATTTTTTTCGTGTTGCTGCCCAAAGGTGGCTCCGTCGCTGGTGAAGCTGGAGTAGAGGAGACTTTTTTAGTTTTTTGATTTTCATTCGTGGGCATAGTGATTATTAGTGACACAGGACGCAAACGCTAATTACCACACTCCGTAGCCCGCTCTGCGAGAGCTGAACCCAAGGCTAGCAAAACCAGCTGCCGCCATTTGGGGCCACTCCTTCTGCTTAGAGGTAATTCTCTTAGCAGAAGGGCCGATGGTTTTAGTCTCTGCTCTTAAGGGTCTCACATGACAAAGAATATTGCTTTCGTTCTTCTTGGGCTACCCTTTGCGTCTCAATGGAACCTTTCAGATCTACGTAGATAGATTCAATTCCTGGAAGGGAGTCGAATTTTTTGTCGTCTATCTCATATTTAACTTTGCCGGCCTCTTTCGGGCGTTATGTTTGTTTTCACAGCCAAGCAGGTTGAGATGTATTACTTAGTACGGGAGATTATGCGGGATGCCTGGTCCGGAGGCTGCTTGTTATTTATACCGACTCAGAGTGTACTACAGGGTGACCCCTCAAAACGGGCCGCAAATTTGGATAAGCCTCATTTCTTAATTTCCTGCAAGGATTGAATGCAACTTTGGTGATAACTAGTTTATTGTGTTTAAAAACATCATATCAAAACATGAGAGTCTTTGAACTTTTCTTCTTTATTCTAGAGCACCTGTTGAGATGACCTTCATTTAACTGTTAATTTCTTGAGGCGCAGCACAAAGTTGTCCATGAGGTCCTTACAAACCGACCGACTAATGGCTCTGATCTCCTCCATGATGGCTTCCTTGAGTTTCGTGGTGGTCCTGGGTCTCCCTGCCTGCACTCTGTCTTTAAGATAGCCCCAGAGAAAGAAATCTTGTGGGCTAAGGTCTGGGCTGTGAGGTGCCCACTCAACATCAGTCTTAAGACTGATCACACGGCCACCAAAGTTCTCTTTCAGCCAATCTCGGGACAGTTTTGAGGTGTGAGAGCTTGCTCTATCTTGCTGGAAACAGAACTTCCCCATAAGCGACGGGAACAGGGTCTGCAGCTCCCTCTTGAAGGTTTTGAGGACCTCAACATACCGCTCCTTGGTGACTGTTACTGTCGCGCCAGATTCTTCGAAGAAAAATGGTCCGATCATGCCTCTGGCTGAGATTGCAGTCCACACCGTGCACTTAGGGGCGTGTAGGGGCTTGGTGGCTACCTCATTTTGTCTGGAGGTCTCCTATAAGACATTTGTCTTCGAGTTTACCTTTCCTTCAAGATGTAAATGAGCTTCATCTGAGGTCCAAAGGAGGTTAAGGAAAGTTGGGGTCTCCTGAATCTTCTCTAGTATCTGGACTGCCATAGCCTTTCTCTGCTCCTTGTGCGAGCCTGTAAGGGTCTGCTTCGTCTGTATTCTGCATGGGTAGGCCTTTACGTCCATTACTAGCACTCTCCTGCAAGTCTAACGGGATATACCGACGGACTGACTTTGCTTGCGCATAGAGCGTTTTGGACTCTGCTGAACTGACTCCCTAACGCTCTCGACCAGCTCAGCTTTACGCTTCCCGGGGCATCCTGAATTGCTTGGACGGTTGTCACTGGCTGCATTGAGGTTCTCCATTGTCCCATAGTTCTCAAAGTGGTCCACCCAGTCCTGAATTCTGCTCTTGGAGGGGGATTTTTCACATTCGAACTGATACACGAAAGTGTCCTGCACTTTCTTGAACGAGCCTATCTTGTTTTAAAGTTTGACGCCGTATATTCTTTGCTGGAGCTCCCATTGAGATCTAGTTGTGTTCACAGGCGTTGCTTCTGTCATATCCTGCAAAGTAAGGTGATTAGTGAATGAATCAAAGATATATCACAAAAAGTGTGTGCAGGCCTGTTTTGTTATAAATAACAAAACAGTCTGCGGAACAGGCATGCCGCATAGTCTCCCGTACTAAGTATGTAGTCTTTTTTCATTACAATCTCTACACTTCCTCCTTCAAAACATTTGATATGTTATGAAGTAGCCAGGCTTTCTACACAGACTAGGTCACCTTATCGGTGTTTTGCACTTTTCCGCAATGACAATATGGCATGGGTCTGGTAACCTTCCAAGCTGCATGATAAATAAAATGGGAGAAAGCCTGCAGGATTATAATGGACTGTGGTTCTGCGCTTGAATTATTTCGCCGGGCTTACCCACTAATCCGTCCATTGTTTCAGATTATGTTTTGTCGCTTTTGAATCTGTTTCACTGGCGAGACATAACGGCAACTCTTCTCCAAGGTCTTTTTCTTTCCCCAAAACGTGAAAACTTTCTAGTTGAATGCTCCTATCGGGGATAAGATGTGCACGCGGTAGCTGCCAGGATACCGGAACCCGGGGATGCTATCGTCTGTCTCTGGTGCTTGCGGTGGGTTCCTGCGTAGTTTGTTTCCTATACTAGAGTTAGTGGATGAAGCGAGGCTGAATAAAGCGGCATGGTCTTTATATGATTTACATTTTTATTATTTTTCGTGTAAACACTTGGTCCAGAAGATATTTATCTTTTGTTTTTCCATTTTATTAGTCTACTCAGAATTATGTATTTGCATGTACAGCCCTGGCCAAAAGTATTAGGCCACCCCAGTGTTTCTGGTTTCTGCCATTTTCAATGTTAATAAAACTCGTGAACATGGTGGTTTACGGTATATTTCACAATATACATTAGTTTTAATATTTGGTTGACCCTCCTTTAGCTCTAATTACCGCTTTTATACGGTTAGGCATAGAATCAACTAGTTTTTTGCAGGTGCTAGACGCAATCTTACTCCATTCTTCTCTAAGCTTTTGGTACAAATCCTCTTTATTTTTAATTGTTGTGTTCTTGGTAGCTTTACCAAGAGTTCCTCATAGGTGTTCGATCGGATTTAGATTGGGGCTTTGAGCTGGCCAGTCCTTGGGAACAATACCCTGTGTCTCAAACCATTGACGAGTATTCTTAGCTGCATGACATGGAACGTTGTCCCGTTGAAAGATAACACTGTTTTTCGACACTCCTGGATGTAATTTAGCAATTGATGGCTCTTAAACATCCGATAACATGGATACATAGGTAGCTGAATTCATCGTTCCCTGACATAAAAACATTTCTCCGGGTCCTGTGGCAGACATGCAGGCACACAACATGATAGAACCACACCCATGTTTTACGGTTGGTACCAGACATTCAGCCTAAAATGCTTCCCCAACTCTGCGACGCACGAAAGTTGCACCAGATGTGCCGAAAGCCTGAGTAAAAAACATGATCGATAATATTATCCTTATGTTGGATAATTCTTATATATTTTGGTAAAAAAACACAGATATTTTGAGTTTATATATTAATTGAATACTTGTACTATCTTACCTCATAGTTACTTTCACCAGACCATATGACTTTCGACCATTGCTCGTTGGTCCAATTTGAGTTGTTTTGGGCCAACTGAAGACGTTTATTCATATTCGATTCAGAAATCCATGGCCTCTTCCTGGCTTTACAGCCTTTCAGACCGTATTCTACAAGCCTTGTTCTAACAGTTCTGGTTGATAGTTGTGATGTACCTGCCTCGTTGAAGTCCGCACAGAGCTCTGACGATGTTTTTCTCCTGCTTCCTAGCGACTGATGGATCTGTCATTACGAGGAGTTGTAACCTTTTTTCTACATGTTATTTGTATTTTCTTCACATCTTTTGTCTCTCTGAAGCGCTCGAGAGTCGTTTGCACCACACATCGGGAACATTTCATCTTCTGAGCAATTTTCCTTTGAGACATTCCATCTTTATGATGAGCTACGATTTGACCTCGCTCACACTCACTCAACTCCCTTGTTTTAGGCATTTTACTGTTTATTAACTGTATCTACAACGTATTTTAGCATAAAACACTGGAATAATCAAGGGAAAATAAGTAAATTGTGGACGTTGGTTTTACACAAAATTGGTTACATACGAGTTCGTACAGTACAATATAAAAGCGGTAGTTGAAGCTAAGGGAGGGTCAACCAAATATTAAACTAATGTATATTGTGTAATATACCCTAAACCGCCATGTACACGCGTTTCATTAACATTGAGGTAGCAGAAACCAGAAGAACTAGGGTGGACTAATACTTTTGGCTAAGGCTGTATATACAAAGATTTGTGTTTGATTTTCCAGACATGAGCTAAAAGCTTAGGTATTCGGGATTGTAGCAGGGATGCTACGTTGTTTGCCGCAATGAAAAAGTCTTAAAACAATAATAAAAAACAAACAAACATACTCTGGATCGTAAGGAAGACTCAATTTCTGTTTTTTTTTTGTTTTTTTTTGCATTCCCACCATAATATAATGTGGATATGGAAAAAAATATAAACTTTAAAATCCACGCTGCTTTAACCGCCCTTTTCTATGGCGCCTCTGCAATGCCCCCTCTTTTACAATCCTCCAAAACACATAAGGCCCTGATTTGCGGTACATTTGTTATTGTCATTCCTTTTACCCTCTTCCATTTTATCCTAGCACAATGTGTTTTAAGCACCCACCTCAAAGAGAATGTGATCTTTGTCAAATCCTTTTCAGTGGATTTAAAACACGAGATCTTGGGAACAGTTTTTAGACTTTATGAGCTCTGGTATTGCATTCTTTGTTATCCTCAACTTTAATTACGAGTCATGTATGACTAGACTTTAAAAGCCTAGGAAAAAAATCGTAAACGGAGCGCAGATACTCCAGTCTGACGCCAGAATCCCATTGAGATGTTGATTGTTCTGAACACCATAACTATCTTTGTCACTTGTTAGTATATTCCAAAAGATTCATCTTCGCCTGTTCTTTTATATGAAATTTTTTGAATGGTGCAAATGAGAACCTCTTTCAACATTTGGGGGTTTTGTTAAAGGTGATTTTCCGTGGGAATATTGAAGTCATGACGTAAACATATGCACATAGGCACAAACATCAGAGTTCACGGCTGAATAATCTCTTCAGATAGAGTGCAAGCGGACCGGAGTTGGGAAAACGTAAGAAGTAGGTTTTCTCTTTATCTCTTAGAAACCAATCGGTTTACAACCAATTGGTCAGGGACACCAAAGTAGACTTATCAGAGATGAATGAGTCAGAAAAGAGGTGGGATTGGTAGAGAGATATCCGAGGTAGGCAAGTATGTCCTTCTCACATCGACCCAATATCTTATTGATACCCTCGTAGGCCTCTGAAAGAAGGCATCAATAATATAAGGGGATCCCTCCTTCCCCCAAAGAAAGGGACCCAACTTTCAATAGGCTTCATTTCTCAATTTGACAAAAAAAACATTAAGGAAGGCTATCGAAAGTTAGGCCACGGTTTTGTTTGTTTTTGTCACCCTGTGATAATAATAATTTATTTTCGCATTCCTTCTCTTATACTGTTAATCTCCCTGGAGCAAGATGAGGATTTCCTTTTAAAATTAATCACGATCATATTTATTTTTTTTTTAATTTATGGAAACAGAAAGCATCTCCCGCAGAAAGTTTGTAAAGAGAGGTCTGTAAAAAGGTAGCGAAGATAAGTAAAATGCGTGAAAGATATATTAGCTGCAGGTCCATCTTCGGGCGTTGGAGTCTAGAGGGCGCGCATTCATTTTCAGTAACAGCTGACATACCCTTATGGGATATATTTCATTTTACTGCTTGGTCAATGCTCCTCCAGAAGATTCCACTGATCATACTCTAACGCTAAAATTTACCATACTATTCCTGTGTTCTCATTGTGTTTCCTCAAACTTGTACAATTCTTTCTCTGAGTTTTCTTGTTTTATTTTGAACATTTTGTAAAAAAAAGTGGCATTAAATCTGCAACATATTCTCGTCAAGTTTTTATAACACCGGTTGTTATTTTGCAATTTTTCGTAATTTTAAGCTGGGCAAAATTTCTTCCTTCTCAACTGCTTGAATTCTAGCTGATATCTAGTTACCGGTGTCCATTGTAATCATAGAATTTTCGACTCTTTCGATATTTTTTTTCTTTGGTTGCCATTTGACTTCACTCTCAATTCTTTAGGGTTTTCGTTAGTTGTCTGCTACTTGCTACGTGTTGTTTAATATGGTGTAGTTTAGTGGAGACTATCAAGCTAAAAGCTATTGTGCATTAAGGATATCCTTAACATGTGGAATGAGATCAGGTGAATGGGAGGGGAACTGGGAGTGCTAGAAAGGAGCCTGGCTGAGCAGTGAAGATGGAGTAAAAACAGAGTAGAGAGAGGCAATCTTATTGAACGAGACATAAGGGTTAATTCAAAACCAATCGGATTTTGCGTATCAAAAGAGTAAGGGGGGGGGAGGAAAGGTATATTGAACAAAACAATCTTCAGGTATCGAAGAACGGTGAGAATTAGGCAGAACCTCATGTTGAAGATTGCGCTCAGGTGTCGTGACACTTGATCGCACACTTCTTTCAACACTTTAGGTAGAACCCATCCGGGCCAGGTGACTTATTCGTCATTAGGTCACTGATCTTCTTTTTAAATTCAACTTCGGTGAAGTCCATATCCTCCAGCTTTTCTCCCGAGTAGGAATCCGTCGGCTGGAGGATGGGACCACATTCTTCAGTAAACACTGAAGAGAAGTAGTCGTTGAGGAGGTTAGCATTTTCTGCTTCTAAGTGCTTGAATGCCCCCTCCTCATTTCTCAAAGGGCAAATCGTTCGACGGATTGGTTTACGGCTGTTTACATATCCAAAAAACTCCTTGTGATTCTCTTTACAGAGTCTCGCCACTCGGAGTTCCTCAGACCACTGAGCCGCCCTTATGCTGGACTTCACTCTCCTGGCTATCCTCCGGTATTTGTCAAAGTCACCCGAGATCTTCGATTGCCGGTACACAGTTCTCTTCTCCCTAAGCAGTTGGCCGATTTCTCGATTAAACCACTTTGGTTGAACAGAAGACCGACGGGGGCATTTCAGAGGGATGAAACGCGATTGAAGACTCATGAATGTGGTTTTGAAACTATTCCACGAGTCATCAACAGCATCGCACACTTCTAGCCTCACGTCAGTCAGTCCAGCACAAAGGCTCGCAAAGTCTGCTCTTCTAAAGTCAAGTTTCCTTGATTGACTGGCAACAAACCTTACCTTCGGGATATTGACGCTAAATCTAACTAGCTGGTGATCACTGCTACCGAGCTCTTCGCCTACAGAGAGATCCTAAACGATATCATCCTCAGAGGTGAAGACCAAGTCGAGGATATTGTCTCCTCTCGTCGGTTCTATGAGCCATTGAGTGATGAACTCGTTGTTGGCGAACTCCAAGAGTAGCGTGCTCTCGCCACAGGCTGCTCTGGTTTCCCAGTCAACTTGGCTGTTGAAATCGCGCATAACGATGCACACTCTGCCTTGAACCAGCTCACCCAGCAGCTGGTACAGTTCCCTGTCCTTCTCAACGGGTTGGGAAGGGGGTCTGTAAAGCAGCAGGGTCCTGTATCTCACAGGACCGATCTCTAGGTCAACGCCTAGGAGTTCGTGGTCGGATATAACGTTGGAGTTCTTAAATTTGATTGTATCCTTGACATACAACATTACACCGCCACCCTCTCTGTCTGGCCTATCTTTGTGAAAGAGTTGGTAGCCAGGAACCGTGAATTCGCCTTCAAAGTCTCGGTTTCAGGTTTTTATCCACGATTCTGTTATGGCTACCATTTCGGGTTCTTCCGTCACTACGAGGCCACGGAGCTCAGAAAACTGTTCCTGATTGACCTCGCATTGAACAGAAGAACTTTCAGGGAGTCCCCTAATGTAGGACCCTTTATACTCTTCCGTTTCCCGGCTTCTTGTTTGTCGCGGTGGCACCATTTTTGACAACCTCCGAGAAGGTTGTTTGGGGAGTGACTCGGGCGTACTGGCGTACGTCCGCCTTCCCAATGGGCCGGACACTCCTTCGGGTGCGCTTACGACATCCTGGATGAGGTTAGCTAGTAACGCCTTGCCCTCAAAGGAGAGGTGCACCCCATCCCTTTGGTAGAGGTCTTTTCTTCCATAGAATACGGCGTAGGGGTCGACAAAAAAGACACCCTCCGCCGTACAGAGGTCTGCAAGGCACCGGTTTAGCGACATGTTCCTCACGTGGGCAGTCCGGCTTGGACCCCACCTCGGGAGCATCCCCACCACGACGCGTCTGCGGGTTTTCAATCCACAGTCGTCGACAGCGCCCATAACTGCCCTCATAATCTCGCCTGTAGGGCCTACCCTACCTCCTCTGAGGTAGAGTTCGGTGCCACTTACCATAAGGGCAACGACTGAAGTCTCTGAAATCTGAGACTTCTCGGCCTCAGCTCTTACCTGCTTATTCCCACAGCCTGAGAGGCAGCTCACCTTAACGCTTGTGCAAAGGCGGGCCGCTAGCAAGGGCTTCAGACCCCGTGCTTGAGAATCACCAATAAGTGTGACTCTTGCACATTTGTCTGCAGACGACTTAGTCTTTCCTTTCGGAGGCGACTTACTGCTTTCCTCTTGTATCTCTAAATTTTTCTTCTTCTTCTTTTTCTTATTCTTCCTTTTTTTCTTCTTCTTGTCTTCCTTTGTTATCTCTTCTTTTGTTTCCCGTTTCTCTTCTTCTGCTTCTACTTTCTCGTCCTTTGTTTCCACTTTCTTTTCTTCTCTTTCTACTTTCTCTTCTTCTCTTTCTACTTTCTCTTCTTCTATTTCTACTTTCTCTTCTGTCTTATTTCTTTTCTTCTTTTTGGCTCGTTGAGGAAGCCCTTTAGCAGAAGAAATCGGCTGTTGGAGGTCGGGAGCCTTCTCGCCTGAGCATCTGCATCTCTCTGTTTTTAAGAGTTAAACTTCCCTTTTAAGGAGGGAGTTCTCCTCTCTCAATTGAGCGATGCTCTCGCCCAGGCGCTTCTCAAGTTCACAGAAGTCACAGACACTGACGGCATCTGTAAGCTCCTTGCAACTCCTGCCCCCGAAGTCTTCACTCCATCTGTAGACTTTGCATATTTTGCAGGTTAGCTTTCGAAACGGAGGACCATTCTTCTTCGCCATCTTACAAAATTCTCGGACCATACGCATTGAAGAAGGGTTTTTTGGTTGTGATTTCCTCTCGCACTAATCACATCCGCCTATTTCCAGGAGGTTTTCGGTCGTTCGGCCAACAGAAACCCTTTGACCAAGCACACCAACCCTAAGGTCTCTCCTGGGCCGGACGTCCCCAATCGTGCCGCAGCTCCCAACTGAGCAGCACAAGAGCCCCAGTGAACTGGTTCTCTGATTTTTCGACAGGGGTGCTTGAGGTGTAACTGTCTTTCTACTAAGCCCTACTAATCAACTAAAAACGGCCAAACTTGAGGCAAGTAGTAAAGCTAAGTGCCCACGACTTCATCCAAGATCTTTAGCTGATCTGGCAACCAGCAAGGCACAAAAGCTCTCTCACCAAAGATCAGTTGAATCTTTATTCACCAAGTAGCGGTCAAAGGGAGCTGGTCAGGCAATTAAACGTTAGGAGAAAGCTTCTAAGGGGTACCTAGCATTTCTCCATTAATCGTACCCCAAACGCCTGAGATCCCCTGAATCTCAGTCTCTTGTAACCTATGAGTGCTCCAAGGCGGAATTTAAAGAGGTTCCAAAGCCTCTCTTCTCACGCGGCATAAGGGAGCTGGTGAGGCCCTTATTAATAAACAACTTATGTGTAATAGAGATGAAGGTTTGTTTTTTGTTATTGCGTTTTTGTTTTGATTTTTTGACAGTTGAAGAGAGTTGGTGAAACTTAGTACTAACAGAATCGAAGAGGTTGGTAGGGAGATGCAAGGAGACGCATCAAAGAAATGGTAAAGAAATTTGACAACCATTAGTCTGGATCCTACTACAGCTACCTTACTAGGGTCTACCGTACTAAAACTCCCCCAGCTTAGCTAGCTTAACTCAGGCAGATCCCGCAAGCTCTCTCACTGACAAAAAGGTGGTTGTGTTGAGAGAGAGAGAAAGAGAGAGAGAGAGAGAGAGAGAGAGAGAGAGAGAGAGAGAGAGAGAGAGAGAGAGAGAGAGAGAGAGAGAGAGAGAGAGAGAGAGAGAGAGATATGCAGGTTTAGCTATCCCTCAAATACACTAACATAACACGCTTTTTCGAACCAGGAGGGGGGGGGAGGATAGGACAGTACTCTCTTCTCCCGCAGGCGTCGCCTGCTAGTGATGAAAATTATATACTTTATAGGACAGACAGAAAAAAGAAAAGGGGAATTCACATTCACTCCATGCATGGAGGCGTCGCTGGCATCTTTCTATTCATCATTTCATTTTAATCCTCAACTCCTTATAATATGTAACGTTTTAATCTGTGCTCCTACTACATTATATTTACGCTATTGAAGTACTCATCAAGTCTGTTTTTGAACATATGAACTGACGTGCTTTCAACTACACGGTTGGGAGGGCCATTCCACGTTTGGGTGATTTTAAACGTGAAGTAATTTGGGGCTATAGTAGAGTTAAAACGCTTGTTTACTAATTTAAACCATTCTGGCGTGTGTTGGCTCTTTCGTCCAGCTCGAACAATAATCTGTAATTAATATTAGTAAATTCTTTTAAGAACTTGAATAATTCTATCAATTGTCCACATAATCGTCTACTTTCAAGTGATAGTAGGTTTAATAAGCGTAGTCTATCTTCGTATGGTTTGTTTCGGATTTCAGGAATTAGTTTCGTAGCCCGACGTTGCACTCTTTCTAACTGCGCTATATCCTTATTTAGGGAGGGACACCAAAATTGGACCGCGTATTGCAGGTGTGGGCGCACGAGCGATTTGTATAGTGGCATGATTATATCTTTCGATTTGAAAGTAAAATTCCGAGCAATATATCCTAGCATTCGGTTTACTTTTTTGCAAGCTTCTGCGCATTGCTTTGATCCTTTAAGGTCCTCCGAGATTAAAATCCCTAGGTCTTTTTCTAAGTTAACGGATTCGAGAATTTGGTCTTTCATATGGCATTCTACTTTTAAGTTCTGACATCCTAAATGCATGACCTTGCCTTTACCTATGTTGAAGCCCATTTGCCATTTATTTGCCCATTCCACAATTTTATTAAGGCCCCTTTGCATTTGCTCTACATCGGGTCTCGCAAGGGCACGGCTTCCTAGCTTTGTGTCATCTGCAAATTTAGAGATCCTACTAAACACTCCATTATCCAAGTCATTAATGTACACAATAAATAATAATGGGCCCAGGACTGACCCCTGTGGTACCCCGATGGTGACTGGGGCCCAGTCTGAACACGCCCCATTTACAACAACCCGCTGTGAACGATTTGATAGCTAGTTTCTAATCCATTTAAGTATGTTGCCCCTCACCCCAATTGCTCTAATTTTCATCAATAGCCTTTCGTGCGGGACTGTAGCAAAGGCCTTTTTAAAGTCAAGGTAAATTATATCCGCCGCTTTAGTTTCATCATAGATGCAAATCATGTTATGAAAGAATTCGAGTAAATTGGTTAGGCACGAGCGCCCCCGTCTAAATCCATGCTGGGAATCTGCAATTAAATTATTTGTTTCACAATGGCTCACCAACCTATCTCTAATTATCGATTCTAAGGGTTTTCCAGTTACAGAAGTTAGACTGATGGGACGGAAATTAGTAGGCTCAGTTTTATCCCCTTTTTTGAATGTCGGCGTAACATTAGCACGCTTGAACTATAATGGAACTA
>OZ018321.1:82098628-82171128 GCA_963969495.1 Ceratothoa steindachneri
AGTAACAAGGAAAGCAAGTACCCTAGGAGACCTTACGGTCCATTCAAAGAGGGTACCTTTGGACTAGCAATCGAGCGGGCACATGGCTGCTCAATTGTTTTGCGTCCCTAAACGGCCACTTTTCAAGACTTTGTCTAGTCTTGACTTGAACTGGTCAACAGATTCACTGTTGACAACTTCCACTGGAAGTGCGTTCCACTTACCGCAGATACTGTAGGTGAAAAAATTTCCACACAGATTGCGGTTGTAACGCTTCAGTTCAAGTTTGAAGCCGTGATTGCGCGTTCTGTTCTCACTCAGTGTGAAAATATCCCGGTAGTCAACATTGTCGAACCCTCGAAGTATTTTGAAAACTTCGATGAGCTGACCACGCAATCTACGGGTTTCCAGCGAGAACAGATCTAATTCCCTTAGTCTATCCTCATAACTTTTATGTCGGATAGAGGGAATCAGCTTGGTTGCCCTGGCTTGTACGCGTTCCAATCTCGCGATGTCCTTACGAAATGAAGGACTCCAAAATTGTACGGCATACTCCAGGTGCGGTCGGACAAGTGAGTTGTATAAACACAGTACAATCTCCTTGTTCCGATATCCAAACTGGTGCTTTATATAACCTAGCATCCTTTGGGCCTTTTTCTCCGCCTCAATGCACTGTTTCGAGAACTTGAGGTCACTAGTGATTGTTACACCCAAGTCCTACTCAGTGTGGGTGGATTTAATAACAGTGCCGTTAAGGATATACTGAGATTGGGGGTTTATGTGGCCGATATGCATCACTTTGCATTTCCCCACGTTAAAAGGCATTTGCCACGTGTCCGACCACTCCCCAATATTCCCAAGATCTTCCTGCAGGCGGGCAGATAAGAGAGAACGAGAGAGAGAGAGAGAGAGAGAGAGAGAGAGAGAGAGAGAGAGAGAGAGAGAGAGAGAGAGAGAGAGAGAGAGAGAGAGAGAGAGAGAGAGAGAGAGAGAGAGAAAGAGAGAGAGCGCGCGCGCGTGCTACAAGGAGCTACAAGCAAAATAAGTACCCTAGAAGACATTATGGTCCATACAAGGAGAGTACTTTTGGTGCAATCCTCGAAGGTGTCCGTTGGCAACCTCGAAGATCACTCGCGAGGATCTTAACGGCGATTTCGCAAGACTTTATCTAGTCTTGACTTGAACTGGTCAACAGATTCACTGTTGACAACTTCTGTCAGAAGTGCGGTTCAACTACCGCAGATACTGTAAGTGAAGAATTTCCCACACAGATTACTGTGGTATCGCTTCAGTTCAAGTTTGAAGCCGTGATTTCTTGTTCTCCCCTCGCTTAGCTGAAGAATATCCCAGTAGTCCATTCTGTCGAAGCCTCGAAGTATTTTTAAACGCTTCGATAAGCTGGCCACGTATTCTCCGAGTCTCCAGCGATAACATATCTAATTCTCTTAATCTATCTGCATAACTTTTATGTCGGATAGGGGAAATCAGCTTAGTTGCCCTGGCTTGTACGCGTTCCAATCTCGCGATGTCCTTACGAAATGAAGGACTCCAAAATTGTACGGCATACTCCAGGTGCGGTCGGACAAATGAGTTGTACAAACACAGTACAATCTCCTTGTTCCGATATCCAAACTGTCGCTTTATATAGCTTAGCATCCTTTGGGCATCTTTTCCACCTCAATACACTGTTTCGAGAACTTGATGTCACTCGTGATAGTTACACCCAAGTCCTTCTCAGTGTCAGTGGATTCAAGAGCAGTGCCCTTAAGGATATCGGGTGATTGAGGATTTCGGTGGCCGATATGCATCACTTTGCATTTGTTTACGTTGAAAGGCATTTGTCATGTATCAGACCACTCCCCAATCTTTCGAAGATCATCTTGCAGGGCGGGGGGAGGGATAAGTGCCATGAAGTATTGTCTTTTGCTACCAAACAGCGTTTGTGTGGATATAGATACTCATCGGCAGTATTCCTTGGAACGGTGCGGGCGCGCGCGTTATGATGCGAAAATAGGAGGTAGTTTTGTAATTGGCTGAGTGTGTGATGATAAGTGCAAGATCTTCCCACCCCAGTACAGGGCTGAGCACAGCGCGTCCACCAATTGGTAACCAGATCTCTACATGCGCTGACGTTTGTGTCCGCTCATGCAGAGATAGAACTCAGTACAGCGACGTTAGCGGACCATCGCTCTATGTACTCAGCGCTAGTGGTTGTGTAACAGTATATTAAGAAAGATGTAAACGGCGGTTAAAAAATGCAGTAGTGTGGTAGTAAGTTAAAAATAAAGAAACGTGCCTCCTGGAAGTCATGCTAAAGACAGAGATCGAGAACAATGCAGAATTGGAGTCAGGAAAGTGTGAATGGAATTTGGCATATAGATTTAGAAATTAAAAGTGTATATATTTACCTGTTAATACGCATAATCATGTCTGTATATTTCATGTATAATATATACAGTTATGTATACATAGATAGCCCTTACGGTGCAGTTTTTTACCTTTTCCCCCTTGCCTTCGTGTCTCTGAACGGTCACCTACCTGCGTATATGATAAGCCTATCCCACCATTCCATTCATACCTGAACAGTTTGTATAAAAAACGGTGGATCAATTTAATTTTACTTAGTATGTTCTCAAGATACGATAAGTGTAATCGTGAAACGTCAACTCATAATGAATAAAGCTATAATAAAAGCAAGTTGCATTTTTGTATTCAGAATCATCTTAAAACGCTGGAATTTCTACGCAAGAAAGAATTTTCGTAAACTGGAAACGAAAACCCACAAAATGTTCTCTTCATTGTAATTTTTTTTATTATTCTAGCCCAGAAAATGGGCCTAGAGCCTGGAATGTGGGCTAATATATGTTATATATATATATATATATATATATATATATATATATATATATATATATATATATATATATATATATATATCACTTCACTAACTCTATAATCTAAGAAGGGGATTTTTTTGAGTATTTGAATAATAATTTCATCTTAGTTTGGTTATGACTTATGTTTTTTTATCAAAGTTATAAGTATCGAAATTTTGTGAATTTTTAAAAACCCAAAGAATTACAAATGCTAAAGTTCAGAAAATTTATTTTTATATATCTTCTTCTTCTTCTATAACTCTCTATTTTAGCAACGTAATATTTTGAAAGGGGGAAAATTTAGTTTAGATTTCCTTTTTAAAATTATTATAATTGACGAAGTTAAGAAAATTTATAAAAATTTAACCATGGCTGCTTTTTTTTTTAAAGATTTTAAATTTTAATCTTACTGCCGAAACGCAAGTTCCCCCTCCTTCCCGGGAGGGGGGGGGAGTGGCGAAGCAATTACCTAGTTTAAATATAATTACATTTGCTCCAATTAGTCAGATGAAACTTTATGCTCAATTTCGTTCTAAGAGTGACAATTTATTCATTTATTCTAGTATTATTTGATGCGGGATGGAGTATTTGAAGTACATTTAGTTATTAACATACTAGATAGGTCATCTAACCACTAAAAATAGTTTAAATTTAGTAAATCTTCTTTTGTAATTGCGGTATTTCAATCAAGACGGTCGAAACATTTTTACAAAACAGGGTTGGCAAAATTACGAAATGTGGCGTTTCCTCAGTAAATTTAACATTACATATTTATTAAATTTTTAATCATGGATACACAAAATATTCGCGTTAACAAATACCTATTTTTTATCCTATATATATAATTATTTTCAAAATTAACCTTACATTAATGTACATTAAATGGTATAAAAAAATATTGCCATTTTTCTGTAACTATATTTGAAGAAAATTCTTAAAAGTGGCATCCTGGCTTTCCCGGTGTAATCAATAGTTTAGTTTAGTATTACAGTGTTAATAATAATATCAATTTTAATAATATTAATAATACTACTAGTAAAAATTATTATACTAATAAAATTAACATATTTTTCATTGATTTTATCTCCATTTTACGAAATAGTTATCTAGCTTTTAAGTTAAATTGCTTTAATGTAATATTTTTAGTAATAAACAGCATGCCTTTACTATTGTTGTATTACTTTCATGGGAACTCTTTCTTTATTCTTTTGATAACATTTTCAGAGTGCTGCTGCTTAAAGGAGTCGGTCAAGCACGACGACGAGAACGCTACTTACTCTTATGCTAGAGGGCGAAAGAGTGATCACTTGGTGATACAAGACAACACTCAGTGGCAAAGCAAAGTCCAAGACGACCTGAGTAGGGTGCCGCTACGCCGAAGACTCGGTTTGTTAAGAATCGCTCAGTGGTTGAGCGCCGCCTGGTGCCCAAGAAACTTGATGTAACTTCAGCGCAGGCAGGTCTCTTCTTCACAATCAGTGTCGGTCTTTGATATGGGCCACATAGGCAATTGCCCAGGGCAGCATTCCCTTGGAGGCACCACAAGAATGAGAAAAATAATCCCATTTATTTGTGCTCAACTCTCATTTGCGCGTCAGATCATGTTATGTGTGGCCATGGACCCCCTCTACAGGCTGGACGCTGGCGCCCTCACTGCTCACATCAAGTGGATGAGACCAAACCAATAAGGAGGGGCAAGGGGTGAATTCACCGATGGTCCTAGCAATAAGGATAATTAGAAGGTTAAAAGTCAATTACAATGTCGTAGAAAAGGCTCCCGACGATATACTATATATCAATTCTTTGCGGGGATTATTCTATATTCGAGTGCGGGGTAAATCAGATGGCCGAGAATGACTCTACGTTAATAAATAGGCCTGAAGAGGGCTTATTTATCTTCAATATACTTAAGCATTGGAACGGAGGCCAAGGATAAATAATATTGCAAGCATTAATAAAATAGAATTTTATTAATTAATCTAATCAAAACAACACATGGAAAATATTTACATGACCGGGGATTAAAATGGGAGATACACATGAAATGAAAAAGGTCATGGGATAAATTTGACTAAGCGGAGGATTAAGATTTGGAGGGATTTAAAATGAAAAAACAAACAAGAAGGGAAAGGGGCGGCTAAATCCGTGTTAAAGCACGGAGTTACGTTGGTACAAAGTTAAATAGTTAAATACAATTTCGTAGCTTACGTATTTATAAGGTCGTCGGGCAGAGGAAGGCGATTTGAAAGAATTGCTTCGGTCCGACTAGCGATTTCTTTCCCAGGACGAGGGATTTTTAGGGGGTTGTCCTTAACGAGGGGGGAAAGACTGACTTCGCGGAGTGAGAGCAAAGTGGGGCTTCGGAAGTACCAGCGATCCTTGAGACAGGATACAGGAGATGTTCTGGATGAACAATTGAGGTTATTGGTGTAACCAAGCGTTCTCTTGAAGAACGTTAGAAGGGGGGAATTAAAATACCACTGACGTGATATCAGGGGATCGAGAATCGTTTCTTGTCGAACGGGCTCGAAGAACAATGACTGTTCTAAAGTTGGCACTCAAGGATATTGTCCTCTTCTGGACAATAAGGGGGTTCTCGGGGTAGAGTTCCTAGGTGCACAAGGGAGACCAGATCGACGTGATGCCTCGCGAAGATAATCGAGATCTGGTTTAAACGCGAAATTCTATCGCATAAATAGCCGGAGCCAGCCCCTCGGGGTAGGGGACAATGGGAGACTTCCATGGAATATCCCAGTAGCGCTTGGAAAAATCTTATCTTCCCATAAGCCTAATACAATCCGGCCAGATCGACGCCTGGAGGCAAACGGGGGATTGAACCTCCTTGATTAACTTGAAGCGGGGGAAGATAATACTCGGGGATGGTGGGCGATAAGAACGCCATTCTTCTCTCTCTCGCAGGATGCACGTGGGAAGCATGAGTTTCAATATGTGATAGAAGCGAGGCGCGGCCGCCTCAGGCAATTCTATCACATACAACACAAATCTCTTACGAATACCGCACAATTCATTCATAATATTGTATAATATTTAAAATATCACCGGCTGCAACATCACCTATTCGAGAGAGATTTTCCACATTGGAAAATGTAGCAGAGAAGTTTGGGATTTTATCAAATTTCAAAAGTCTCTCAAATTTGGAGTTGGCAGAACAGTGCGAGGTTCATAGTGCCGCATTGCACTTTAAAGGACACTCTAACTTGGACGGCAAATAGCTTGTGAAGCGGCTGAAGAATCTGCCTGACCTTCAAACTAACGCCCTGTCTCTGCGTGAGTTGCTGAATTTTATTCATGAAAGGGAGCTCTCATAAATTAACACAAATTTGTAAACTACTCTTCTAATTGCCCTCATACCACCCATAACTGTAGCTGGGGCAGAGATGAGCTTATCAACGCTTAAGTTCAGCAAATCATACCCGAGGTCAATAATGTCACAAGAACGCTTTACTGGTTTTGCACTCATTAATATTAACCATGCCATTGATGTGCAGCTTTCATATGATGATTAACTGATGACTTTGCATTAAGGAAAATAAGAAAGATCAACCTTTATATTGGTGTGTTTTTCATTCAAAGTGTGAATTATTGTGTTTGTTATAATGATATAATGATCAGATTGATTCTTTTTAAGTGTATTATTCTATGTTGATGAAACTTTCTCCCTTCTGATCTTCGTAATAACCCATCTATGGACTTAAAAAAAAACCCTCCTCAAAACTCGCTTCTTCAACAACACTTATAACTGACAGACACTTTCTCCACTGTTGGTTATGTTACTGTTTCTTTTGGTGTTTTCTTTGTAAAACGTCCTTGGGTTTCGTGAAAGACTATATAAATCTAAGTTATTATTATTATTATTATTATTAGGCGTAGGGTGTGTCGCGAACCCATCACCCGCTTTTTGCGGAACAGCGATCGGAAGTAGGGGCTAGGAATCCTTGCTTCTGTAATTATTCCTCGAAATGGCCAGGAGAGGTCAAAGTCACTTCGGCGCCTCAGGTTGGGGTGTTTGAATGTGCGTGGACGTGGAGACAATGTGAAGAGAAGTGAAATTGGTTGTCTGTTGGAAAGAGGAAAACTACATGTTCTGGCCCTGAGTGAAACCAAGTTGAAAGGAAAAGGTATAGAATGGTTTGGTGTGGTGAAAGCGATAAAATCAGGAGAATATAAGAGAGTGAGAGCGAAGCATGGGGTGGCAGTACTGATGAGTGTGGGAGTGTGTAGGAGAGTACAAGGAGGTAAATTCGAGAGTGTTGTGGGTGCGAGTGAAGTTCGGATGCGAAAAGTAGGGGATAGTGAGCGTGTATGGTCCACATGTGAGTGAAATTGAAAGTGTAAAGAAGCGTTTTGGGAAGAGTTGAATGGATGTCTGCAAGGTTTTAATATAAGTGAGAAAGTATTTGTAATGGGTGACCTGAACGCAAAGGTAGGTGATCAAGTAGTGAATGGGGTAGTTGGGAGATACAGAGTGCCGGGAGTAAATGATAATTGTGTAAGATTCGTGGAAATGTGCGTTGAAAGAGAGATGGTAGCTGGCAACTCATGGTTTAAGAAGAAAGAGCACAAGAAGTATACCTGGAGAAGACTGGGTATGCAGGTGCAAAAAGGGGTGATTGAGGATCAAAAAAGAATGTTAGACTATGTTCTGATAGCAAGAGAGAATGTGAAGAAAATTTTGGATGTAGATGTAAAGAGGGGGATGGTGGGAGACTTATCCGACAATCACCTGGTGATAGCAGAAGTAAGAGTAAAGACTGAATGGGTTGGCAAATGAAGGAGCTTGTCAAAGGAGTAGGTGGTAAGGGTGGAGAAGCTGAAAGAAGGAAAAATACAGAGTTAGTTGCAAAGAAGTAGGAAGTGGTAAGAAATTCTGAGGATGTTGGTGTGGAAGATGAGTGGAAGTTGGTGAGTGTGAGCATAGAAGAAGCTGCTAGGAAAGCATGTGGAATTAGGGTGGGTGGAGAAGGGAGAGTTAGGAAGGGAAGGTTAAGAAGTACAGCAAACAAGGAAAGGTACATATAGGAGGAAGCGACAGAAGGTGAAAAATCGAGTGGCTGAACTGAAGAGAGAAGCGAATGATAGGTGAGGTGAAAGACTGTCTGAGTGCTTCAAAGAGAATAAAAAGCAATTTTGGAAGGAATTAAATTGTGTGAGAAAAAACAGAGGCGCGAGAAATGAGAGTGAAGGATAAAAGGGGTGAAGTAATCAGTACAGATTAAGAAGTAAGGAAGAGATGGGGAGAATATTTTGAGAATTTGCTAAATGTGAACAATAGTAGAGATTTACAACTATTATGTCTGGAAGAGGTGAAAGAACATCAGAGGGAATTAGAGAGAGTAAAAGAATTGGCGAAAAAGGAAGTGGAAGAGGCCTTAAAAAGGACGAAAAGTGGATGGTATGGATGGGATAACAAGTGAGATACTGAAAGCAGGGCGAGAGTGTATAGTAGAGTGGTTGGTGAGGTTGTTTAATGTATGTATGGACTAGGGGTATGTGCCGGAAGGTTGGATGAATGCATGTATTGTTCCTATTTACAAGGGAAAGGGCGAAAGAACTGAGTGTGGTAGTTATAGGGGTATAAGTCTGTTAAGTGTGCCTGGAAAGGTATATGGACGAGTCTTGAGTGAAAGAGTTAGGAGAGGCACGGAAAGTCTGATTTAAGAGGAACAAGGGAGGTTTAGGAAGAGTAGAGTGTGCGTGGATCAGATTTTTACCTTGAATAATATATGTGCGAATAAAAGTGGGTACATGGAATTTATGGATCTGGAGAAAGCGTATGACAGAATGGATCGGAAGGGGATTGAATGCACACTAATAAGAGCTATAAACAGCTTTTCTGATGATTGTAAAGCATCTGTGAGGGTTGGGAGAAAGGAAGGTGACTAGTTGGGGTGTAAAAACTTGACCCAGTCAAGGATGCGTGATATCACCCTGGCTGGTCAATCTGTATATGGATGGCGTGGTGAGAGAGGTGAAAGCAAGAGTGGGATGTAGGGGTGCAGTATTAGTGAGTGAAAATGGAGTGCTGGTGGCTGACTCAAAAGAGAAACTACAGGCACTGGTCGATGCATTTGAGATTGTGTGTGACAGAAAGAAGCTCAATGTGAATGAAGGCAAAAGCAAGGTAATGTGGTGCATAGGAAAGGAATGAGTGGGCTACAAGTAAGTCTAAATGGGAAGAGGCTGGAAGAAGTGCGTATCTGGGTGTGGATCTGGCAGCTGATTGAAGGGGTGAAAATAAAATATTCAGCGAATGGAAAAGGGATTGCAAGTATATGGTGCGATTAGAAGTCTCACGAATAAGCAGGCAGACGCAAATAGGATTGTATGAAGGAGTGGTGGTACCCACTGCTCTTTATAGATGTGAAACATGGGCGTTGAGTGCGAACGAAAGGAGGAAAATTGAAGTTATGGAAATGAAATGTCTGAGAAGTATTTGTGGTGTGAGGTTGATTGACAGGGTGAGAAACGAAAGAGTGCGACAGAGATGTGGAAGTAAAGTGAGTTTGCTTGAAAGAGATGATAGAGATGTGATGAGATGGTATGGTCACCTAGAGAGAATGGAGGATGAAAGGCTGGTAAAGAGAGTGTATAAATCTCTAGTGATTAGATGGAGACAGAATGGGCGTCCGAGGAGGGGGTGAATGGAGTGTACGAGAGATGTCCTTGCTGGACGGGGACTGAGCACCCAGGAGGCAGGAAAGCGTGCTAGGGAGAGAAGTGAATGGAGACGAATGGTTAAGGGAGGACGAGCTGTGAAGATTGACACACAAACGCAGGTAATGAACTTTTCAGGGGAAACCGGATAGCCAGACTCTGATGATGGATGAGAAAATGTAATAGGTGGGTCACCTTGGTTAAGCAATTTTTTCATTTTAGGAGCACAACTGGCGACTGCCTACTTGGGCATAAGTCTCCGTACTCGACACAGCCTCCTACTAGGCTATATTAAAATAAAAATATGCATAAAAACAAAAACGACAGCAATAACAATAAAAATAAAAAATGGCAACAAGCACGCTCCGTTCGTTCAAAGCTTGACTACATATGCGAGTTTTATGCATCAGCTGCTGAGCGTATATTGGGGGAAGGTATATTCAATCCACCACACTGGTATCCTTCTGGCGACCGGTGCCTTCCGCACATACCCAATTGAGTGTGTACATGTTGATGGCGAGTATTTCCCCTCGCTCTGCGTTGTCCACTGTACATTATGTGTCTGTATGCACGACATCGGCTTCTTCTCTAGTCACCATTTGCTCGCACTGCACCTGCGGCCGATCTCGACGGTCCTATGTCTCAGAGAGATACCAGTCATACCACAAGCCCTTTGGATTTATGGTTAGGAAACTCCTTTTAGAGTTCTGTGTAGCTCTTGGACCAGTGGTGTCTCTGGTTCTGTCCAGGACGTCACCATGGAGAGTACAACCTTTGACTATATGTCGCTTCCATAGCACCGGGGATATTGCGTTCGCTGAATCAGTGCCAGGGTATACGTATGGTTCCAAGTGCCCTATCCTCTCAGTTTGAAGTCACTGAATCTGTCATTAACGGCCGAGATGGTTGCAATACAACTCTCTGTGCCGCAGATAACGCATTGTGTCCTATTTGGAGACCGGGTTGTTATCTCTAGCGAATCAAAAAGCACCCTGAGTGCTCTTGGGTCGGTTGTCGAGATAATCTTCTGTTGGGTTCCTGGAGATCGATTGCGGCGAATGAGCGCTGTGGTAAAAAGAACTAAATTCTCCGCGATAACAGAGCTACAAGACCAGTATTTAGATCCTCCTCATATTGCCTACCAGGTAGCAATCAGCTCAGCTCTATAGTCCACCTTGCAGAAAGTATGGAGACGGCCGGGGGCAACTTAAATTGCACGCCATTGCGTTGCGAGTATTCCCATGAACCTACTCCCCAATGCCTCGACGGCTTCGGGTCACTTTCTGTCGTCTTCAAATTGGGCACATTCGCGGGATGCACCACTTGCACTTTGCCTCGACAACTGCGTTTTCTCCCAGACTGTTTAGTTTAATCTTGTTGAATGTGCCAGCTTGGGTTATCTTTTCGCGCGTTACCTCTCCTGGTACCGGTAAGAGCGGGTTCGCTACCGTTTGTCCCATGTACTCGGGACAGATTCGTGCACACAGAACTGTGGCCAATTTGACCTTTTGGAGGAGGCTGACCTCCTCCATGTTATTAGCCTCCCCCGATACCGGAACATGATTCCTTCTTATTCTTCTTTTTATTTTGTTCTTTGATTTTACGCTTTTTTTGTTGTTGGTTTTATATTTTGTTTGCTTTTCTTTGTTTACTTTATGTGTGAAATTTAAAGTACCCCCCAAAATTCTAATTACGGCGACTTATGCGCTCTTGGTGGGGTTCTCCAGATGGACTGTTTTTTAAAAAAATCTTGCGGGCAGAGAAAATAGACGGGAGAGTCGTAGAATAAAGTGGATGCTTAGAGGGACAAGGGGAAGCTCAACATCTTCCCCACGTTTCATCAAAGAGTTCAAGTCAAACTTGTGAGTGAAGCCTTTCTATTATTTGCACTCGGGCCGGTAAGACGTGCCTCTCCTTTACATACACCGTGTGACAATCTACACAGGGCTTCTCCCTCCTGGCTATCTTAAATAAATAAAATTTAAATACATAAACCAAAAATATCAATATTTTAAAACTTGATGAATAAACAGAAGCAAGAGCAAATAATTTAAAAGGAAATTTTAGCGTTTTGAATTAATATTTAATTTTTTGTAAACCATTTAGAAATAAAATTGAAAACTTCAGGTATAAATTCAAGAACATCCTCTCCACGGTAAGGAATGAACTTAACCCAATCTCTTTTCCTAATTCATGTCAAAAAATGTTGATAAGATACCCATTCAGTGTCAAAACCAAAGATAAGATGTTACAGTTAAATGGACATAAGTGGATTCTTTAATTAAGCATTCATGCGACACTGCTCTGAAATTGTGAACGTTTTCCGAATTCCGTTAAGTTATCGAGAGGCGTAAAAGGTTTCCGTAGCCGATACGACCGCGGGATCAGATTCAGTTCTAACTCAGATATGGGCGTCGCCCGCGGACTTTCTGATTTACTTCGTTTTGCCCAGTCGTGGTATTGTGTGGACACAATGAGGCCCTTCTGCTCAGTAATGAAGCTATGCTGTAGACTGGCGCAGTCGCTTTTGCTTATATTGGCGCAGAAATGGAGAACCCAAGCGAAAAAGAAGAAAATGGTTTAAAGTTTGGCTGTAGAACAGAATTATCTCACGATTGCTTCTTTAATCAAATTAAAGTTGACCTTGAAGATTAATTCATTTAGCCTGGAATTGGAGAAAGCAATTTATTGACTTAAATTTTCTATTTATCTTAAACACATCGACCATGATCTTTTCCCACAAAATGACTTGCTTTTGTTGTGAAAAGGAGCAAATGATTCAGGAGAGTTCTTTTACCTTCTCAATTGGTATCGCTCCAAATAATCTCTTTTACTTATATAGGCTCCTACACAATTACACTCTTCCTAACTTAACCACTTTTTAAAAAACTTGGGAGTGGAGAGATAAGCTCATCAAATTGTTTTATAATAGAATATAATTTAATTTCAAATTCTCACTCATTGTTTTCTTTAATTACACTGAGAAAATCTAATCTTGTCTATTCGAATGAAAGCCCTACGGAGCGAACACGTCCCTTCTCAACTTCAATTTCTATCCCTTTAAAATTAATGTTCCGTTTTTTAATAAAACTTGAAGAGTGACATTAATTGAAACCAAACGTGACTTCCTCTCGTTATTTTTTTCCTGTTCGCGTCGCTTCATTTTATAACAACAACAATAGATATCCCGTAATATTGATAAATTTGGGAGTAGAGTCCACACGTTTTACACAAATCCAGATGAAAAATGGCCTGTGATTCGGTTTAAGTTCGAAGTTTCTTTCTCTGTATTCGGTATACAAACCTTATCTCTTTGATTTAACGTATCCTCCATGCCCCACCATGGATGACGAGGTTTGATATTGCAGCGCCAGCTTAGCATTTTTCACTACATGTTTTTAATAACACTGTGGTGAATAGATTATCGCTGAAGCCCTTGACCTCATTGAAGCTTTCGTTTTTATCGTTTTCACTGGGAAGAAACTACTGAGATTGTTTATTTTGAGGGGTACAGTATCTCGAGGGCCCCTTGCACCGTTCTCCAGTAATGCTTCTAATTATATATCATCACTGGCGCCATTTACTTTTCCTTTATCACTATATTATTTGCTCCTAATTTTCATAAGTAAGTATGTTGCTTCTAAAGTTCAAAGAACTCCCCCCAACCCTAATCTCCTTATCTACCAAAGTAGCCGTCATGTTCAGCCCAAATTCGCCCAGACAAAATTTTTAACGCGTAATTACACACCCGAATGTGCTCAGTCAGCGAAGTACGAACATGAACAAGTTAAGGAGAGCGCACCATCGTGTCAAAATGTGCGTCTGTGATTTGATCTATATTTAAACTCATTTTTTTTATTAAATTTAAAAAAACCCAGATTTCATTACATTTTCAACATTTAAACCAAGAAATTCAGTAGGACACTGAAAACCCCAGATCTGGGTCGAAAAACAGCATTAGCAGTCCTGCTCTCAGTGAGTGAAATTGGCAGCTCTGGAACTGCCAATTTGATCTGTCTGCATTGACTTTTCTTATACCGCATGCTTACTTTCAAATTTTATTGTTCATGCCTTATTTTAGAATAGTTTCTAAAGTAAAAGATAATGAATTTATGCTAAATCAAGATTTTATAAAGGCTCAAGTACTTGCCATTATAAATATGAAAATCACCCACAATTCATCTGGGCGTGAAATATAGCATTTTTACGCCCATGCCTTTTCTTATTCGCCCATCTGCCAGCCCTGCTACAACGCTATAGAGATCGAAGCCTTTAGTTGGCTGATCTGAAACGGAAGCCAAGAACTTAGCGCCGCCATGTTGTGAGCAGGCCGGAGAGGTCTACTTACTCTGTGCCACCCGAATTGCAAGGAAAATAGGTCTGTGGCACACAAATTGCAGGATAGGTAGGAACAGCTAGGCACCCCACAAATGGGCGACCGGTGGATGTATGAAGTCTTGAAATTAGGTACACGCATTAATTAATGAAATTATATGCCATGTAATAGGTAGTAGACCAATGCAAAATAGAGAGAAATACTATATCACAATTTTATATTTATTAAGAAAAGTATAAGTCGAGCAAAGCGTACAGCCAAAGTTACCACTCAGTCAAACAAACATACGCACGCTAGAAAAAAGCTGACAGACTAAAACGATCTCAATACTAGATAACAGGGGCAAGCTGAACAAATACAAGGTGGTATGTGCTTTGACCAGTTAAAATTTTCGAGGACCTTTGAAATGCAAAACGGTCTTTCTGATACAGGATGTGTGCCCGACTTGGAAAAATATGGAGTTTCATTAGATTCACATGCGTCTTGTAACTCCGCCCAACGGTCAACAAAGGAACTGACGAACATATTTCTGATCTTTAGCTCCGTCCTGCGCCCAGGTCAAGTGAAAAGAGGTCACGCCCCTTGGAAACGATAGGCCTATATATATTAAACACACACAGAGAAAGGAAAGACTAAGATAGAGATAATCAGTTAACTTTCTATCAGTATAGCTTACTCGCTACTTTGTTATTATTAACGTCACGAATCCGTTCCCTCATCCTTAAGTCCTGTCTCCTTAGACTCAGCTACCTAACATTAACGGAAAACTTACACACAACCGCGGATGACTTGAACTGTTCTGCTTGCTCCCATTTTGGTAGGCCCAAGCTAAGGATAAATCCTACATATCGGCGCTTTCCTTTCGAGTTCTTTTCCTTTAACCCGTGGTTACCGAGGCACCTTCTGGAAACCAGCCTAAACGCGTATTATGTCCTGTGAGAAACTTTGGGAGGCAGGACAAATTCGAATGGAAAACAAAGGTAGGCCTACTACCTACAAGCCCTCCATACCTGTCACGCCAGTCTCCACCACTTCACTTGCCATCACGCCGCACCCTACTTCTACAAACCTATGCACACCCAAAATACAACCTCCTATAACTCTGCCCACCCAAAATACAACCCCCTATAACTCAGCCCACTTTTGGTAATTAAAATACATAGCGAGATTCTTACGATTCCGGGTGCCGGATCCGGCCATCGTATCGTCTGTCGGGGCCTAAGTTAAAATGAAAGGAAGGGGCAGGGTCGGTGTACACTGCAACCATGCGTTCATGGATCTCTTTTGTATTCTTGCCTTCCTTGGTCAAAAATTTGATCATTGCGCGGTGCTCAACTTTCTGCATTGTTGAAAAATTTGTGAGTGACGATCTGCGATCAGCTACTGCTTCTTAAATAGATGAGGCAAGAGTGTGCGGCTAAAGGTCCTGATTTGTCATAACTTGTCCTAACACCCCCATAAACAGCCATCCCCCTTCCTCTGTTTTGCGCTACTGATTCGCAAAACTTATTGACCGCCCATCGTATCTAGATCGAAAAATACCGTGGCGTAGTGGTGTCACGAAGGAAGGCCTCGCAGATGGCATTTTCCAGTCGAAGCAGAGCATTCGACGTAGAATGGGACTTGTGGAAGCCACACTGTTCAGAAGATAGATGGCTTCCACAGTCTAGAAATAAAGCTAATCTAACATATATCAATTACTGCATCATCTTGCACACGTAGTAGGTTAAAGAGATTGAGCGGAAACAGGCCGAGATAGAGTAATATCTACCCTGTTTCCTTAAAATGAGCACAGTAGCGATTCGCCAGGAATCTGGGAGGATGCCCTCTACCCAGTTTCCTGTTGAACAAATCTAAGAGAAATGCCATGCCTCGCTCACCCAAGTGTCGAAGCATGGCGTACTGGACATCGTCTAGACCATGGGCGGTGTCTGTGCACGAAGCGAGAGCGGAACGCAACTCACTCAGAGTAAACCTGTCGTTGAAGGGTTCTCCGCCTCTAGAAGTATATTGCGTAAAATGTATCGATTGCTCTAAATATTACTTTGGCCAATCTGGTAAATGTTTAAAAAAACAAATTTTTCAGCATAAATATAATGGCCGTCGTGGTGAAGAAAGTAGCTCATTTTATGTTCATATGTCATATCTTAATCACAATATTAATTGGAATTCTGCTAAAATCATCTGCCATAATAACGATACAATTTCACGAAATATCATTAAATAAACCTTTATTTATAAATTCCCAAATTTTAATTTAAGTCCTGGCTTATATAAACTCGATGGTTATTTTTAAAATTATATTCACAATACACTGTCGAAACTTTTAATTTTGAGATTAAGTATTTATATTAATCTTAATAAACCATTGAATTTTAATTTTGTGCAGCTATGTAGCCTAAATGTTTATGTCTGTGTATTTATCTTCATTTGAGTCAAGTCTTTAGAACATTTGTACTTATTCTACCTTGGTTTTTCAATCCTGACCTCTGATGTTAATCTCTCGCTCAGATTTTCTCCTTCCCTAATTGCTTAGGCGGTATTTTAATCCTCTTGTCAACCTTTAGTCTTTTGAATTTACCTAATTTAATGATCTTAGTTTGTATTTATCTCTGCTCCTCCTAAGGTTTCCATTTGATATTAATTCATTTTGTTGATTGGTTTTTTGCTTTTTTTGTGGGCGGTCCATCCCCTCTGTATTATCCTTATAAATATTACAATTTTCAATACTTTTGTTATTCATTGATAAAGAACTCCAAATAAAGTTAGAAAGTACTTGGGATCCTCGTATTAATTTTCCCTGTGGGCTTTGTTGCATTTATTGCTTACCCACGCGATACTTTGTGAGTTTTCCACACACACGCATATATATATATATATATATATATATTGCTTACCCACGCGATACTTTGTGAGTTTTCCACACACACGCATATATATATATATATATATATATATATATATATATATATATATATATATATATATATATATGGGTAAAAATCACGAGAGGTAACACGTGAATAAGTATAAATATTTGGTTGTACCACGTAGGTGAAAAGAAAGATTGATTAGAGCTAGTACTTCCGTTATCTTAATAACATTTTTAAACTCACAATGGCTTATGAAATAGGGAGACACGGTATTTATACAAAGAAATGTTTTCCCTATAAAATCAGATGGTCCGATTTTTTTTATGACCTCTGATAAGTTTGATTTGAGCAAGAAAGTTAGGACTGGATCTAAAGAAAACAAACCGGGTTTAATATTTACATTTCTCTCCTTTGTGCTGGAGATTAGGAACGATTCAAAGAAATTTCTGCTAAAAAAATCATTTATATGCATTATAGTATCTGCATTTGACCAGTTAATCTGGTCACCCATCTTAAGCTTGTGGACGACCAAAGAATTATTTGAATATCCCTTAGATACTGCAATTTGATGTTGCTTAATTCTTACAGAAATATTTTTAGAAGTTTGACCTACATAGAGTATACTATATATTACATTATTATTGTTCCTTGGGGTGTGTTTTATTAACATATTTTTTAATGTATAATTGTATTTAAAAATTAAATTTATATCAAGTTGTTTTAACATTGGTAAGGTAAAAAGTAATATGTTGCGTAAAGGTGCTGCTTTCTTTAACTTGCGGTTATAGAATGTTTTTTTTAGCTTTATACATGCAGTTTTGCAAATATATTTCGGGAAACACAGATTGAAGGCAATCTCTTCATTTTTTGTAAATTCTCGGTCTATATAGTCATGACTATATTTTTAGAATGACCTGAATAAAAATGGACATACGAGTAGGATAAATTATTTGTTGGTTTCCTGAAAATAGAAAACTTAAACCTGTCAGGTTGTCAAATTATTTCAACATTTAGGAAAGGAAGGCTATTATTTTCTTCTTTTTCTAAAGTTAATTTAATTGACGAAACCAATGAATTAATAAATAAAAGATAACCATTGAGGTCAAAATCTTACTATAGAATTCCCAGGACATCGTCTACATAGCGGTACCAAACAATTTGAGTGGACCAAACCGGTTGAATCAGCCTCGTTTCAAAATATTCCATATACGAGTATATACATATATTTGGCAATAAGGGAGATAAGGGATTACCCATAGCCATGCCAAAAACTTGTTCGTAGATTTAAAAAAAAAAAATTATTTATCTTTATTTTATTTATTTTTTTTAAGAGCTCATCTGGCGACTGCCTATTTGAGCATTAGTCGCCGTTTTAAAAGCTTACCTAGTACTAGGATACTTTAAAATCAGATTCAAAAACACCAAAAAAAACAAAAAAACAAACCCAACACTAGAAATTAAAAAAAAAGGGAAAAGGCAACGAGCAGGAAGCAAGCCCATGCGCCGGGGAGGGGGAGACTCCCCGGCGCTGGAACTTGCGACCTATAAGGGAAAAAAAACCAAAGCAAAAAAACAAAAAAAAAACAACTGGTTAAATAAAAGGGAGAAGGCGGCATCCCCCCAAAAGTTTACAAGTCCACCAGTCAATGTGAATTCACTCGTTCAGAGTAAAAAGGACAGGCGGTAGCGACCCTGCCCATCCCGGTACCGGGAGAGGTAACGTGCGCGAACATCGCACAGACTGGGAAATTCAACAAGGATGTACCGAACAGTCTGGGGGGACAACGCAGTCTTCACAGTAGGGCGCTGGCGAGCGCTCTATAAAATGGCGGTGCGTCCCCAAAGTGTGTCTGATTCGGAGACGACAGAAAGCAACCTGAAGCCTTCGCGGCATTGGGGGTAGGTCCATGGGAACAGTCGAGGCGTAATGACACGCAACTTTAAGTTCCCTTCGACCGTCTCCCATCTTCTTTGCCAGGCAACCCAAAGAGATGCCCGTATTCCTGCCATGTAATCGGTGTGAGGAAGAGCGACTCTTTGGCGCCATCATCGTAGCGCTCATTCTCCGCAATTCCGACATGTCCAGGAACCCAGCAGAAGATAATCTCGACATCCGCCCAGGTCGCCAAAACCGTGGCGTAACGGATATTGCGAACCAGGGGATGCGGAGATTCCAATGCTCCGAGAGTGCTCAGGGCGCTTTCCAAGTCACTATAGATCACAATCTGGTCTCTGAAACGGGCACGTCGTGTAATCTCCCATACCGAGTGGTGTATTGCCACCAGGTAAGCCTGGAAGACAGACGCAGCGCCTGACAGAGCCCCGCTGACTTAGAACAGAGGGGATACGGCGTGGAAGCCGACCACCTCTTAGGACTGGGAGCCATCCGTATACAATGGCACGGTTCCAGCGCGACACGAGGTGTGTTTCAAAAAGGTCAACGCAATACTCCCGGAGCTGTACAAGCTTTTGGAGAAGAGGCGTGGTAAATAGCCAAATGTAGTACTCTCCATAGTGGCTCCTGGGCAGAACAATCGGCGCCACCGGCCCGAGTGCTATACTTAGCTCTCGAAGGAGTTTCCTGGCCCTAAACTCAAAGGGCTTAAGGTATGACTGGCGTCTCTCGGCGGCATAGGCACCGTCTGTTGGCGACTGAGGGAGGTGCGAGGCTCGAGCGTATAGGCGAATGATGCTCTGTACACGGTGTAGAGCGAGTGTCATTTCCCCAGCATCGACCAACAGGCTCTCAATGGGAAAAGTGCGGAAGGCACCGGTCGCCAGGCGAAGGCCGCTGTGGTGGATCGAGTCCACCTTCCCAATACACGCTTGGCTGCGGATGCATAAAACTGGCATCTGTAGTCGAGCTTCGAACGAACAAAGGATCGATTAAAAAGTAAGTCAGTAGCTCTATCAGCGCCCTAAGCGCTGAACGTCACGGAACGGAGAATATCCATGGCGCGGGTACAAGAGACCCTAAGGCTGCCAATATGAGCCTCTCAGGTGAGGCGTCGGTCAAATACAAGACCAAAGAAACGGTGCGATTCAACCACTCCTAGCCGTAACCCATCAAGAAACAAGTCTGGGTCTGGGTCGAGCCGTGGATGGTGGCAGAAATGCACCACCTTAATATTGGCCAAGGAAAACCAAAACCTGTGCGCTTCGGCATAGCGAGAGACGCAGTTCAATGACTGTTGGAGGGAACTCTCCAGAGTTGGCATCTGGGCCGCGCTAAAAGAGATCCAAAGGTCGTCCACGTAGAGCGTAGCGAGAACATCTTCCGGCAGCACCAAGGTGATGCCTTTGATGCTCAGGGCAAAGAGTGTGACACTGAGGACACTCCCCTGCGGGACACACTCTTCCTGTTCCATTGGGACGGAGAGGGCCCTCCGCCACCCGTAAGCAGAATAGACGCTCTCGCCAAAATTCAGATATAAAGATTAAGAAGCGTCCCCTCGCCCCATCGTGTGGAGAGTCTCCATGATACCGTTTGGCCATGCGGTATCATAGGCCTTCTCCAGATCGATAAACACCGTGGCGTAGTGCTGTCTCCAAACGAAGGCCTCGCAGACAGCATTTTCCAGTCGGAGCAGAGCATCCGCCGAGGAATAGAACTTGCGGAAGCCGCAGTGTGCAGTAGTCAGATGGCCTCCGCTGTCCAGAAAAAAGGCTAAGCTAACATTTACCAATTTCTCAATCAACTTGCACACGGAAGAGGTTAGAGAGATTGGGTGGAGACAGGCCGGAGTAGAGTGATCTTTCCCCAGTTTACGAAAGGCGAGCACAGTAGCGATTGTCCTGGAATCTGGGAGGAGACGCTCCACCTAGATCTTGTTGAACAAATCTAACAGAAAGGCTATGCCTCACTCACTTAGGTGGCGAAGCACGGCGTACGGGACAGCGTCCGGACCATGGGCGGTGCCCGCGCACGAAGCAAGAGGGGAACCTTACTCACCCAGACTAAACCTGTCGTTGAAAGGTTCTTCGCCTCTGGCGGTAAAGTCCAGTCGGCGGCCTTCCGCGACATCACGAAATGCAATGAATGCTGGCGGAGCAGCATCCCGGCTAGTGAATGCGGAGAAAGCGGTCGCGAAGAATTCCGCCACGGACGCGGGGTCCGAGATTGTGGTCTCATTCTCCAGAAGAACGGGAGGGAGGTCCTGCGGGAACTTGACCCGAATCCTTTTGACTCGCTTCCTTTCCGCTGCTAGAGGGGTCTTTCCGTTAGGTGAAGATACATATGCCCGCCAAGAAGAGCCGTGGACGTGCTTCGAAATATACCGGAACCTAGCCCTAGCCCGACGAAATTCACTGAAGGTGAAACTGTTTGGGCGGCGCTTATAGCGCATGTAGGCATAACGCTTCTGTTTGAGGGCCGTCTCGCACTCGGCCGACCACCATGGGAGTGGTCGGCGTGCAAAACGGCTAGATTTTCTTAGAATAGTGGCTAGGCCCGCGGCGTTGAGGTTGCCGGAGAAGAACTCAACGGCCTCATCTACCGATCTAACTCCTCGACTGAGATAGAGAATTCAGTCCTTTCCTGAAATGCAGACCACCGCGACCACGCCAAGCACCACCGAAGTGGGCTCTGGCGGCAGTTGCCCCGAAAATGATATTTGAATGGGAAAGTGATCACTACCATGGAGGTCATCCACCGCTCCTCAATGAAAATCAGGCTGTGAATCCGAAAAATAAAAAGATAGATTAAGGCAAGAAAATGAAGCGGTTCTCGTGCAGTGATGCGTAAACTCATCCACAATTAGGACACCTATCTCAAGCTCTTCAATCAGATCGGCAAGGACTTGTCCCCTAAGATTTATTGAGTAATCTCCCCCAGAGAGGATGTCTGCATTTCAGATGTTCAAGCAAGATAAAGGGCCTCGGCAACCGTGCCACGACGCGCCGGAAGCCCCCCGCCTCGAAGTCAGTTGAAGGTGGAATGTACGCAGAAATGATAGTATACCTCCTATCCAGGTGAAGCTGCACAGCAACTGCCTGGATGGAGGTATCTAAAGTGAAAGAAAGGACGGAGACATCATGCCGGATGTAAACTGCGCATCCCCCAGCCCGGCCGCCATCTCCTGGTGGTGGGGTCGCAAAACCCTTATGCCACGGGAGGGCTGGCAGGGGGAACGCGCCTAGCATGGTATCGCGCAGAAAAATAGCTAACGGGGAACGGGACGAGACGAGCCTCCGCAGCTCCTCCCAGTTGTCTCGGAGCCCACGGCCGTTCCATTGAAGGAATATGCCCTCCAGGACTAGCTCGGAGGATACGCGGGGGCTCTCTTCGAACAGAAGACCCTCACGGAAATGGCCGTACGCTTCCCGTAGGCAGAACCCTGGGCGCTGTCACCTTCGAGGACTTATTGAGGGATGTTGGCCTCGCCATGCGAGTATTTTCCCCCCTCCGCCAAGAAACCTTAGGCGGGCATTGCGGCTTTGGAGGCAGGGGCCCTCTTTTAGAAGATCCAGCATCTCCGAGCAAATGAGCGTAATCTTCTTTGTTGCTGTTCTTCTTTCGGGGGACAGCTTTAGGAACCCCGGAAGATGGCCTGGCGACCAACATCAGGGGTGTTGCCTCCTGTGAATCTAACGACTCGGTGGAGCGGCGTGGCCGTTTCGCCTTACGGGAAACGGTCACGCTGGGGGAAGCCCTGGTCTTAGTCATGGCTGGGTGTGAACTCTTTGTGCCACCAGTTTTACGAGGGGAGCACCTGGGTTGAGTAGAATACGCATAAGGGCTCCAAATGGGCGTGGAAACAACCGTGCTCGTTGGCCTGGATGGGCCAGGAGCAGAGGGTGTCTTTCTAACCATTGAGGCCTAAGACATCCCAGGCAGAGCCGGGCAAGCCAGGACCAAGTCCTTAGCCTCGCGGAATGAGAGACGATCCTGGGCCTGAACGGCCAGGATTTCTTTCTCAATGAGATATGCACCACATTGCTTGGAAGAAGCGGAATGCGACTCTCAGCAATTGATACACTTGGTGACACACGATTTTGACTTATCGTGTGCGGCCTTGGAGCAATTTACACATACTTCGGGTTACCCCAACTTTTCACGTCCTCATGAGCGATTCTTATGGCCGAAGTGGTGAGAGTAATAGCACCTCCGCGGCATTGGCACGAATGCTTTAACGCGGTAACGGTACCAACCGGCACGCCCTGACTCAGGGAGCTTGTCACAGTCGAACGTGACGAAGAGTGTGGGGGTGGGTCTCGAGGCCCCTCCCTGTTTTCTCATTACACGTTCGACCTTGACCGCCCAATGGTAGGCCAGCTCTAAGGTGATATCATCTATGTAGTAGTCAACGAGTTCCCTCGCACAAACTACTCCTTTCACAATGTTCATGGTAGAGTGCGGCGTCACACTCACCGGGGTGCCACGAAGTGTCCGAAGAGCACTTATCTTGCCCACCTCGGAGGGACCCACCGCATTCGCCAAAAGGCTCCCATCCGAGAAACGGGTCACTTTCGGCTCTCTACCAATTACCCTAACTAAAGCTCTCCTCTGATGGATCATGTTGCCTTTGGCTAATATGCTGCCATTAGTGGAGCGAATAACTAAGAAGCGTTTGAAGCCAACGGGTTTAAAAACGCCAGGTAACTTCTGAATTAGGGGCCCCGATTCATCCAGGCTCCGCCCTGCGCCCTTTTGGTCTTATTCAGGGGCTCCGCAGCCGAGGGGCCAGAGGGGCCGGACGTGCCGATCTTGTCTTGGTCGCTTACCGAAGCAGCAGACTTATCCGTCCCCGCAGGCCCGCGGATGGAGAGGAGCCCGGAGTATTTTTGTTTTTTTCTTTTTAAGAGAGGAGGGCAGGGAATGAACCCGCATCTCACCTCCGCCGGCAGGAGGCCCCAGGCCAGATGGACCAGCCTCAGCCAGGTCCTTCTCCGAGATGGAGAAGGCCCTGGCAGTCGCAGGGGCACCGGTCGGAGGAAATCCATCTCCTCCTTGTACTGCCTTGGAAACCCTAAGCTTAGGGCCGAGCCCGGATTCGCTCCCGTGGAAGACCCTACCGTCTGAGGCTAGATTCCCTTAAAGAACATGTGTATCTCAGGGGGGCCTCCAGTTGGCCATCCCGTCCCCCAGGACATCACAGGTCCTATTGGCAGTAGCGTCATTAGTCATGTCTGGGGAGGCACAGGCCTTGACCCCCGCTAGGTTTAAATTTCTAGCCGACAGGTCTTTTGAGGGAAGTGACCGAAGCGGCCATGGCTTTCCTCTTCCCCCTTAGGGGTTTTGCCCTACCGAGCCGCTTTAATGGGTAGCGGTCGGCTATGGGCTGCCTGCTGGCTTTCTTGGCAGTCCCTTGGAAAGAAAACGTTGACTGCAGCTGGGAAGAGGGAGGTGCTCGACAGCACCTCCAGAGAAGTGGGTGAAGGGGAGTCCCCTACACCCGTAGGCGAAGGAGAGGAGTAACCTCCTCTTCGGTTAGAGAAATTTGAAGGGTCCCCTGCGCAAGCACAGGGTGGAAGGACCTCCATTTTTTTCCTGTGGAGTTGACTGATGGCGGCTCCGACGATGGAACAGGGAAAATTGATGGGAGACTTTATTTCAACGTCATTGAGCATCGTGACCCTATTTCTTATACAGGAAGCAATCGCTCATCACCCCTCGCAGTATCCCACCCTGCAAGGGGTGCGTACAGGCCTAGCAGAGCCAGGTGCCGCTATTTAAGGCCACCCCTCCCACCTGGTGACCTGGCAGCCCTTTAGCATGGCGGCTCCACCTTGGGCACGGCGTAAAAAAATAGATGGTGAAGTGAGAAAGAAAGGGGATGTGAGGAAGGTATGGGTGGGGATGAAGCAGGCTATTAAAAACCCACCATCCCGAACCAGAGCTCAGAGGTTAGGGAACATTGTCCCCTCCCCCCTCAGACCCGATCCTGGACGGTTGGTTAATAAGAAGGTCAGCATCTACCCTGTGAAATTAGAGGCTGATCAGAGAAAGTTGTTAGAGAGGTTGTATGAAAACCAAGGAAACAGCGGGGAAACACAAGTGTCTGAAGGAATGAGAAGAGGCTAAGCTGGGTTCGGACGGGGTGCTGAGTCCCGTCAGCACGGTGGCCAGGATGGCAAATCGCTGCGGCCAGCTAGAAAATCCAATAAGGCATCAACGGGCACTTTAGTGAATAACGAAGTAACATCAAAACTGACTAATCTCAGATCTGATGTTACATTCATATTGTCTAACTTATTGCAAAGGTCAACTGAATCTTTTATATGTGAGGGTAATATTGATCTAAGATCGGTGAAAGCAAATTTACTAAATATTTTGATAGTTTATATTGGATTGACCCAGTAGCACTGATGATTGGTCTTAATGGATTGCCTGGCTTATGGGTTTTTATTAGGCCATACAAATAAGGTAATGATGAACCACTAGAAGAGACTGAGTCACATATAAAGAATTCAGTTGATCTTTGCAATAAGTTAGACAATATGAATGTAACATCATACCTGAGATTAGTCAGTTTTGATGTTACCTCACGAACCCGTTCTGAGCACAAGGGACAAGCGACCCCACTCATCCCGGTACCGGGACAGGTAACGTGCGCGAAGATCACCCAGACTGGGACATTCAACGAGAATATGCCGAACTGTCTGGGGGACAACGTAGTCGTCACAGTAAGGCGCACACGAGCGCTCCATCAAATGGCGGTGCGTCCCGCGAGTGTGTCCAATTCGGAGACGACAGAAAGCAACCTGAAGCCCTCGGGGCATTGGGGCGTAGTTCCATGAGAACAGTCGCGGTGCAATGGAACGCAAATTTAGGTTCCCTCGACCTTACGTCTTACGCCTTGAAAAAGATAGAAGAATTATTAGTGTATAGTCATAGTATAGTGGATAGGGTTGTTAGGATAAAGTGGTGAAGAGGAATGAGTAAGATTTAGAGTTAGTTGCTGGGTGACTAGCCATCTCTTTGGTTCTTATTTTTTATTTTTCTTTATTAGTCTTCTGTATTCTTAATGGGGCTCTCGCGCCTCTGTATTTCTTCAATTTTTTGTATGTAGTCGGTGTGAGGAAGAGCGAAACTCTGGTCTGGTCGTCCAGTTCTCGCGGAATCTTTGGCGCGCTCATTCCCCGCAATTCCTGAATGTTCAAAAAATCAGCAGAGATGTGCTACTAATGTGTCCAAAGTCACGTTTACCCGAAGTCTTTGTTAATTGCTCCAAGACCATACACTGTAAATCCTTACTCTGTATGTGAGCTGCGTTAATTGCTGAGAGTCTCACTCTGCTTCCTTGAAGAAATGTGGCCTGTATCTTCTATAGAAGGAGGTGCTGTCCGTTCAGGCTATGGAACGATTCTCTTTGCAAGTGCTAAGGACTTGCTTTTGTCGTACCCTGGGATATTATATGCTTCCCAGATGCCCAGCCCGAATTTAGATAGGTGGTGGTCGATTAAATTCATGGTCATGCACTTTTCAATTCATATACCATTTATCTGGCCGCTGCTGCCTGAGAAACCACCTTTGTGGTGCTTGAGTGGTCGTAGTGGTCTACATTTCAGGAAATTACTGATTTCGCTCTCCAACCTCAGGACGTTAGATCGGTTAATGGGGTCGTTTGTTATGTTCTCCGGTAACCTCATCGCCCTGGGCTGAACTACTCTTCCTAGAATGGCTGTCCGTTTTCCACGCAGACCGATTCTTTGCTGGTCAGCCACATATGAGCTTACCTTTAGGTAGAAGCGATATGCCTAAATACGCTATAAGGGTCGCCAAGAACGATTTCACCGTCGCTAAATTTAGTCGAGCCTGGGTTATGTTCTGATATGTTTCGAAGCACACATGCTGCGCTGGGCTTCATGTCAGGTATAAGTCTCTTCTTCATTTAACTGGAAGAACCCTCTTGCAGAGTTATGGAAGAAAGTCGAAAGGATTCGGGCCATGTCCTTGCCCTCCAAGATAGGAACGGGACAGCAATTTCGGAGTCTTTCAAAAGCGCTTTCTCCACATTCTATATACGGGATGCTGATTGGCCAGCATTGATTGCACGCTTTGATATCACTGAAGGTCGCCGGCTAGACTTTACCTCATAAGGCGGAGAACCGTTTAGCGACATGTTTAGGCTAAGTGAGTTGCGGTCCGCTTTCGATTAATGCGTAGACACCACCCCCTTGTCTTAACGATGCCCCCTATGCCATGCTTTAACACTTACGTGAGCAAGGCATGATTTTTATATTAGCTTTGTAAAACAGGATCTGGACAGAGCGTATCTTCTCAGACTACTGGCTAATGGCTACCGGCAAACCGGGGAAAGATCACTCTACCTCTAGCCGGTTTCCCCCCAATCTCTCTAACCTCCTGATGAGAAATTGATGGAGAAATTGGTAAATCTTAGATTAGCCGTTTTTTATCATTGGAGGCTACTAGTCTTCTGTATAATGCGGCTTTCCTAAGTTCTACTCCACGTTGGATGCTCTGTTCCGGCTGGAAAATGCTACCTGCGAGGTTATCCTTCGTAGACAGCATTATGCCACGGTGTTTTTCGATCTGGAGAAGGTAATTCCTATCGCATTCCAATAAGGTATCATGGAGATCGTCCACACGATAAGGGCTAGGGAACGACTCACAATTTTCATATCTAAATTCTTATGAGATCTTGTCCGTGTGGGGAACTCCTCTCCGGTCCAATTGATTAGGAAAAAGGCGCCACTCAGGGAGTGTTCTCACTGTCAAACATTTTACTTTGAGCATCAACGGTATCACCTCGGTGTTGATGAAAGATGTTCTCAGTACACTCCACGTAGACGACCTTTCCATCTCTTTTGATACGGCCTAGATGCCAACTCTGGTGCATCCATACTAAACGGCATTAAATCTTTGGCAAAGATCAAGGTAGTGAACATCTACCGATATCTACGACTCTACCTTGACCTGGACTTGTTCCTAAACATGGTTCACGTGGAAGTAGTTGATGGATTAGTGCCGTTTCATTGGTCTTGTATTTAACCTGACATCTATCCTGGCAGGCCTATATTTATAGTGTGGATAGGGTTGCCTCCTTGTTGTTTTATCTTCCCTTTGTTCGCTTAGGCTTGACTAGGAAGATGCATCCGTAGCCGAGGTTAATAGTGGAAGGTGGAATCGATCCACCACACTGGTCTACGTTTGGCGATCGGTGCCTTTAGTTGTCCCTAATTGAGAGCCGGCTTGTCGATGCCGAGAGGATGCTACTTGCTTTGCGCCGTGCAGAGTGCATTTCGCATCTGTACGTGCGGGGCTGGCCTGGCCTGGCCTCTCCCTTAATCGTCAACGTCTTCCATTGCAACCGCGGCCGATCTCGATGTTGCTTATGCCACCGAGAGACCTGCAAGAACTCGATGTAGCTTTCTGGCCGGTGGCACATCTGGTTTTGCTCAAGACGCCACCCTAGTAAGGAATCATCTTCGACTATTTGTCGCCACGCCTCTACTCACAAAGCTTCTACATCGCCGGGGGTATTACGGTTGACTATTTATGGAGCCTTCTTATAACGATTGATCTCTGCCAGTATACACGAATGATTTCAATGGTTGCGCTGGTTCAATACACTGCTCGGCCTTAGAGCTAAGACGTTGTGATCGGTTCGGAGGCCGCATAATGATCTTTTGCGACCCACAACGCGCCCTGAGACCTGAGTGCTCTCGTGGAACTGGAATTTTCACACACCCTGGTTCGTGGTATCCGTGACGCCACGTTACCTGTCACGGTACCGAGATGTGCAGGGTCGCTACCGCTTATCTTTAGTACTCGTGTCAGGTTCGTGTATACAGATTATCTTCTGGTGGGTTCCTGACATGGAAGGGTTGCGGTAGATGAGCGTGCAGATAAGGGCAACAGAGAGTAATCGATGACTGCGTGCCAACTCCAGCGTTTCGCTCTTCCTCACAATGACTACATGACGGGAATCAGATATGGGAGAAACGGCCGATGGGAAATTAAAGTTGTGAACCATCGCGCAGCGACTGTTCCCCCGGATCTATCCTCTAATGCAGCGGCCGCTTCGGGTCGCTTTGTGTTTGCTCAGAATTGACACACTGACGCACTGCCATTTGATTAAGGATTCTCCTGCAACTTATTATGTCGACTGCGTTATTGCCTAGAGTGTCCGGCACATTATCGTTGAGTGTTCCAGTCTGAGAGATCTCCTCGGACGTTACCTGTTACTGTACAAAGATGTGCAGGGTCACTACTGCTTGTCTCTAGTATTTGTTTCAGGTTCGTGTCCACAGACTTGTTTGCTGAACGTATTTGTAAATGAGGCTGGCCTCCTTTAATCCATCTGATTATCTTGGTCTTAGCTACATACTCCAGCGCTGGGGGAGACAGGCCACCCTATAAGCCTAGAGTATGCCTTCTTTTGCTTCTTACTGGTTTTGGTTTGCTTTTTGTTTTTGTTTGTCTTTTTTCGTGTTTTTAACGTAGCCTATTAGTAAGCTAATTTAATCGCGGTGACATGGGGCCATGGAAGCAGTCGCTAGATAGGTCTTTAAATAATAAGTACCAACTTTATCTTGAGTGGTTAGGTACACAAGTGTATATTGGTAATATCTGCATATGAATAAGCATAATCTGTTAAATCATTCTTTTAATTTGTTTTGTAAGAAGTTACACATATATATCTAATCTATTGACTTTTGTAATAAACTCCAAAGAAAATATTTTTTTAAGAAATTCGTAAGATTTATCTAACCATTTGTTTTTTTTTAATAAACTGTTGGTTTTAATGTCTCCTTGGTTCTTTAATGCTCTTATTAATGAATCGGATTTGAATTATTTGATATATGTACTGTGATTACATTTGAGTAAAAAGATTGGTTTTAGAAGATGCCAGTTGTATCTTGCTCTGCAAGTTATTTTGCAACAAAAGAGCAAGATGTCCTTCCTTGACATTTATGCGGTTAATAGCTACATCCTCTTTCCAGAACTTTTGCCAGATTTCTTGATCTCAATTAGGTGGTAAATTTCGCCTTTCTTTCTAATGAAATTTACTCTTTTGTGTCTGGCGTCACTTGTGGTCATAAAGTTCTGGACAGTCTCCTTGACCTTTTTTTAATTCTTCTGCCTTTGATCGCAATTTCCTTTCGTGTACTACCATTTTCTCTCTACATAATGGTACAATTTTGTTTTAGCGATTTATTTTCTTTGATGGAATTTTCATTAGATTTCCGTTCTTATATCCCTTGATTTTTTTTTTTTACCTTTCTAAAGGCTGATATTTGTTTCATATCGTTTTGACTTCCCTTATATTTGGTCTCTTAACACCTTTTATTAGTTTTACGTATTTTACTGTTAATTGACCCTGTTTCACAATATAGGTTTATACCTACCCTGTAGGGTAATTTTGGGGTAATTTTGCTCGTTTTCGAATGAGGATTCTATCAACTAGTTCTTATGCTTTGTAAACCTGTTTATCAGAGTAATTTGAAATACATTTAATTTGTTTTGAATTTAAAGTATCTGTATTTTTGATATTTTTCATAGGATTATCCTCAGTTCCTCTAATAGTCTCAAATTAGTTTGAGTCTACATGGAGTTTATTCTTTCGAGGCGATTACACTCAACGATTTTTTGCTATTTTCTTTACAAACCTTTTTTTGCTTTATTTCTTGGATGGGGCCTGATTTTGGAGGCTAACCGCCCATCGGTTTTTGTCCATTCATCCCTGTTCAGGGGAATGTCGGTTATCTCTCCCTCTTGGCTATAGTTAGGGTGGTTGGTTTTAACATTTCTTCGTTCTCTTCTCTTTCAACTGCCACTCCATCCTCATCTTTCTTTTCCTTATCTATCATTTGACACACCCGTAGCAAGGGGTTGTTAGGCGGTATCCGGAATCAGCTTGTGTAGCCTCCATCCAGGCCCCAATGCCTGCAGGATGATTTGAAGCTATTTATCGTCCAGTAATTTTGACTTGCTTAATCTTTACTACTTTCTTTACTGATTTTGCCTGACAGTCTGCGTAATGTGGCTTCGTTGCTATTACGTTTCAAATTTGATATAAAAATTCTAATGATTATGAATTTATTGGATAAATTACTGCTTATGAGTAATCTGTAATCACCACCTGTTAAGTTATCAGTGATTTATTATAGATCTATGTAATTGACTTAATTATTTGTCCAACGTGATTCCGTCGTCTCTATATTTTATCTGTTTTGGAAAAATGAATTCATATCGAAAAGCTTTGATCAATCGGTAAATTCTCTTTATTCGTCTATGCGTTCATGTCCCTGATTTGCTCTAGAAATGCACACCTCCTTAATTTACATACCTTTCTTCCCCAATCTTTGCCTCCAATTCCGTTGTCATCATTTTGAAATGATGGTTTCATTTTGTGCGCAAACGAATACGATTCAGACAAATCTTTCAATTCTTTCTTTGGACGTGGTTTTATTGCGTTGTCGGCGTATCTTGCATATAGACACATATATACAGGGGGGGGGGATTAGACCGTTTTTAAGAAGCAATATCTCAATAACCATTGCATTTAAGGAGATGAAACTTAAATAAATGGCTTTAACCCTAGAACACTAACCCTATGTCCAAGTTACACCATCACAAACTCCGGGTGAAAAACACCCGATTTTGGGAAAGTAAAAAAAAACATAGTTGCAATCAAAATATATTAAAAGTACAGAATTCATGGAAAATACAACTCCTTGGCTTTAATTTTCCCTTATAAGAAGTTACTGAAAAAAACAATAATACTGAAGGGGTGATTTAGAAAAAACTCAAATATCAAATCGGTCACATCTGTAATTTTCTATCTGTTCTAAAGCCATACACCATTCGTTTTTTAAATTCTAATAAAATATTAATTTTGATTAATGTTATTTGCGCTATATAACTTGCATACTAAATAATAAAGGAGGCTAAATAGATGTACTCACAACGAGGTTAGGTATTTCTTGCATGTTGTAGATTGAGTCTTGATTTTAGGTGTTTGAAATTTGACAGCTAATACCATCTCAGGAGCAGCACAAAATGCATTTTTCTGACGCATGCTCCTCTAGAGCAGCAGTTTACTAACCCCTATATAGTTTTTTTTTCACGCCACCTAGGTTGTTAGGTTAGATTAGGTAAGGTTATTTAAGCCTAACCTAACCTCACCAATATTATCTTACACAAATTCATTCCTAAGTAGCATTTTTACTTTATCTTTTTATCTTGATCTTTTATCAATTATTATAACTTATTTAAAAAATTCAATCCTAAGTAACGACGCCCTCAAAAGATCATACCTAGATACTGAACCCGCAAAAGCTCAATCCTAGATAATCACCCCTAACAAAGGCTGGTGTTCGTTGTCTAGGATTGATCCATAATTTCATTTTTGGTATAACGATGGTAGCGCAAGTTACGGGTGATTTCGTATAATATTTTAAGTAACTAAATACTGAAGCTAATCGACTCAAAACCTATTCATTCTCTTTTGTTTCTTTCACTAGACCTTTTTCTCTTTTTCTTAAGTTTCCGGGGAACTTGTAATAATAGATTAGGTTAAATTACCACTCAGAACGAGCGACTCCGCACACAAGAGAAAATGACCATAGGATGGTCATCAATTCCTAGCACCGAAAAACTATACTAGAATATTTACCCCTCAGGAAAACGCACAAACAACCGTTACCATATTATAGGAGTATGTAAAAAAACAAAAGACAAAACACGCCAAAACAAACGGTATCATAATTCATTTTTTTTTAAGTGAATGGAGTAGAACCTTTATCATTTTGCCTCGATATTTTTAAAATTCTCTAACCACTCGGTTTCCTTGCCTCGTAATGTTATAAATTAATTCTCGTTCTCGGTCTTTGCGACTCTGTCAAGAAAATTAAGGTTTTCTCGCGAATAGAAACTATTAAATAAATCTACCGTGCAAAGGAAGAACACCGAATATACAAATTTTCAAAATTTGAGTTATATATTGACTCTTATGTAGTTCGACCCGTAGATTCCATTTCTGCCATTGGTTTACGCCCAGTTTTTTTTCTGCCTATGTCAAGTTTTATCTTTTTAATTCAGTCGGAGATAATCTCGCCGTTAAAGCAGAAGGGCTGGTAGCCATGGCTTGCAATTACAATACACCATCAAACGTCTTACAATTTTCAAAAGAACAGTAAGTACAAAACATATTAAGCTTTAATTTGAATTTAGGTTCGTTTTCTATCACAAAATGCGTTTGCCTCTTTATTTTATTTTAGATTTATAAGGGAAGATGATGATGGTGATGATCATCATTATTATAATACAGTAATTCACGAAATTATTGTATGTGCTACTTAAATGCAATGCATAAATATTTGTTTATTTTTCTCCTTTCAGACGTGTTTTAAGGACAGAAGAGCAGGACATTTCATGCATTCAAGACAATAATATAGCAGCTGCTATCGAAGTTCAATCTCCTGGAGTTTCCGATGCTCATGAAGCAGTGTGTGACAAGGAAATGGCTTCCCATCACACCTCTGTTGCTTCTGAGGTTAAAAAAAGGAAGAAATCAATGACACAACAAGAAGAGATCATTCAAGATAAAGAAAAATACGCAATATTCAATGGATGTGATATAGATAAATACCCTTACAAATGACATGCCAACTTTTCAGATGAAATGCGAAAACAAATTTAGTCAGAATTTTAGAAAAACTGCTAGGATATGAGGCGAGCATGGCTGTCAAGCAAAGTAACAAGGAAAGAAGTAGAAAGAAGGCATATTCAGTAAGATTTATCAAGGAAGAAGTCATCGTATGTGTATACACTGAGCGATGCACAAGGACAAGCAATAATCAGTCTGTCAGAAATTCTTTCTCAGTACTTTAAGGTACAGTCAAGATCAGGTTATAAAATCCTTATTTCATTCCATTGATGCAGCTTCTTCATCCACAACTAATTTTTTAGGGAATATCGCAGTGCCAGATAACAGAGGAAAACGTGAACCTACCAATCGAGTTGATGGAGAAGTAATAATGAATCACATCGAATCTTTCAATCCAGTTATTTCTCACTTCAGAAGAGACCATGCTCCACATGTAAGATACTTTCAACAGATCTCTCCGTTGCTTCAATGTACAAACTATTCCAAGAAAAACACGCATCAGTCCGTTGTTCATATGAATCCTATCGGAGTATACTAAAGAAAATGAACATAAGTTTTTCTGAACCTTGTGTTGACAAATGTTCAACATGCTCATTTTATGAATTGAATATCAATGAATAAAATGCAGAAAAGGCTCAATGCACAATGAAATGCAAAAGGAAGCAAGAAAAGAATACAATAAAGATAGTGAGATATACGAATAAATGGATGGACTCCTAATATTTACCGTCGATATGCAAAAAGTTTTGCTCTGCTCGAGAATGGTTGTGTTTAATGAAACATTTGCTTCTTTAAAGAAAAATCAATATCACTATTTTGTAGTTTGGAATGAAAGTCTTCGAGGTAGGAATGTTCCTAATGTTGCGTCATCCTATATCAAAGTAATTAAGGAAAATAGAGATACAAAGAAGTTTATATTTCGGACAGATAATTGTGTTGATTAGAATAAAAACTGGACATTATATTCGGCATTCGCTTTACTTGTCAATGAAAATCTTGGACCCTCGGGAATCACGTTGAAATATCTTGTCACCGGTCACACATTCCTTGCCGCAGATGGCGTTCATGGAAAAATTGAACAGGTAATCCGGAAAAAGAAGAATCTGTATGATATGAGGGACCTCTGCGATTCACTGGAACTTTCAACGAAGAGAACAACGGTCTTAGAAATGCAACTTTATGATTTTAAGGCCTACGAAAACTTGTCAAGATTAAGAACAATCCGAAGAGCGTCTTCTGAGAATAATATTCCTCTTTTACAAGATTTATGTGAAGTCCGATTTGAGAAAGGTCTGCACGGACTGATCTATAAAAAAAAACATTTCAGGACTCTGGAACTAAAGTTAAATTTATGAATTAAATTATTGCACCCATTTATTCGGCGAAATAAAGAGGAATTCAAAAAGAAAAATTGGACAAAATTCACTCAGGTCTTGTTATGAGAATGCCTATTTCCCGTCGAGCATTTTGGAATAACCTCCCTACTAGTGAGAATATCTCGGACCTCTTAAATTCTAAAGTAGATTAAACATCAAGGTCTTATGAATTTTCCCGTTAAGTTTAAAATGGATTTACTTTTTGTGTATTTAGTCATTTTTCCTTAAAAAGGGATATAACTACAGTTTTTGTGAAGTTTTATATTTTTGCTCAGATCGTTTTAAATATGACTTTATGTTTACTATTTTCTTTATTAAATTAAGGATATTTCAGTCTAATATTAACATGCAAATAGAAAGATAAATTCATTGCATTTTTTATTGATTCTTTTTGGTTTGTATTTTTATGGTGAAAATATCAATAAAAATTACATAGATTTATAGGATTGTTTATACCTTCCCAATGACTTTTTAAAAGTTCTAATAATAAAAAAGAACAGTGATGAATGTATAATGTAATGTGGTTGCCATAATTATAGTGAAGCCTAATTGCTTAATGTTGTCAATAAGTCAAAGTGAAAACACCGAATATACGTATAATCGGTGTCTCATTGTTTAATATTAATGGTCATTTAAGGAAAGACCAACGAATATACTTATATTCGGTTTCTTTCCTCTGCATTTGTGGTGAATAGCAATCCACAAACCAAAGGAAAAACAGTTTTTGTGCAACTGAGCCAAAAATATAAAATTAATGCACAAAAGAAAGTACAAATAGGAAAGATGATGCCCATAATGGAGTAAATACATTAAACGTTTAACAGAATCTTGAAAATAGACTATTTTTTTTGCATTACAATAAAGGAAAACTTTGAACGCTTCTCCTGGAAAGTTATTATTTTGTATATTCGGTGCTCTTTCTCGGCATGGCAGAAATGAGGATGTCATGAAATAAAAATAAGGGGTGTGGTTAAAATTCCTTTAGCACTAATCGAAAAACAATAATGTCTTTTTGATGGCTATACGCTAGAAATAAATCTCCAGGACCTGTAATTTGATTATAATCGCTTCCATGGTGGGAAGTCGCACAGTTTGCGTTTTCGTCTCTAATATTTTTTTCGATTTTATCTCTCATTTATTAAATACCTCTTTAAATGACTGATAAAGTCTAAATAAAATTTATATTTGGATTACGAGAACTGTTTCTGTATAATTCTTCCAAAGTAAAGTTTATGTGGAAAGACGTAAAGAAAATAGATCGTCAACCCTTCATAAGTTAAAAATGACGCCTAAATGAGAAATTAGGCATAAAAGTCTTTTGTAATATACTAGAAAATAGAAGTTAAGCTTTTTACAACCCTATTTCAAACTTCATAGAACTAAGTATTCACGAAATTAAGATAATGGCAAAATAAAATACCCCTTCCCCCCAATACTTTTGATTTAGAATTAGATTAACATCAAAAGCAAGCTTTTTTAAGGTTGGCTCAGTTTCCCTAAAATTTGGACTGATTATAATAAGGCAATTATAAGGATAATTCGTAATTCCATCGACAGAAAAAAACATCAAACATTTTTTGGGGCTCGAATATACGAGTATGAATGAAGGCGCAAAAGGTATCTAAACAGCCTTGCAATCGAGAACCGAGAAGGGAAGATGCAGGGAGATCATAATTTTCTGGTTTATTTATTTATTTAAAATTACAAAAACAAGAACAAAGACAAACCAACGTTGGCATCACGGCCAGAAACTTTAAATGTTAGCGACCTGGTAGGGAGAGACGCAACTCTCCTGATGCTGGACTGCAGTCCGCGAGAGATGCAGTCCACAAAAAATGAGAGGGGCTACAGTCCATGACTAATAGAGAGGCTACATTTCACAAACAAAGATGAAGTGGATGCAGTCCTCGAAACACGAAAGGGCTACAGTCCACGAGATATGACTGAGCCTACAGTCCCTGAGAGCTGAGAGTACTTGCACTACCTGACTTATTACAGGAAATGCAGTTCACGAGAGATTGCATAAAGTACTGTCCATAAGATTTGAACTCCTGTATTTTATCACATCTTCTTGCAATAATTTTGCAAGAGAAAATCCAATGTTTGGTATACAAAGCCTACAGGTATAAACTACTTATGAGTAGAGGTTATACAAATTTGGATGAATAAAACTAAAGTTACGAGTATCAGCAAATAAGCAATTTACTAAAAGAATTGAAATGTCCAAAATGATCTGAACACTTAATCTTCTTGTAGAGAGAACCAACATTGTTTGCATAGCAAATAACCTCAGTTAAATCTCATGTAAGTTGTCATTCTCTTGCCAGCTGCCATCTAGGAAACATACCTAAGAAATATGTCGCGTCTCTCGCTGTCTGAGAGCTAAGCGTAAAGCTATGCCCCCAAGATTGTCTTTCAAATGGATCCATTGGAAAGATTGTCAAGATCTCCAAAAGTGTAGTCTAAAGTATTCTGTCAACCTGTGACAAAACAGTTAATTTGGTAAGTCAACTGGTAGGCCAAGGAAGACCTCAAAAAAAGAAGACCGAGCCACTACCAAAAATTTGAAGAAAAGCAGTTTTAAGATAGCTGCTGAAGTTTCTCGAGAGATTATTGAGATTTTGGCAATCAATCTTTCCAGGGATAGTACAATCTTCAGGCTCGCCCACCCGCGGTCAAGTCACTGATCAGTCCGAAGAACAAGATGGCTCGACTTGCATTCGTCACTGAGCACGCTATATTGACTGATGTCCAATTCACCCAAGTCCATTCCAGTGATGAATCTAAGTTAAATATGTTCGGATACGATAACCATGAAGTATCATGGTCCATGTCATAATTTCAGCAGAAGGCATTGAACCACTTGTCTGCTTACAGAGCACTGTGAGTGCTTTGCCTCATCTACGAGCCTCCGAAGCCCATCCTGTAATTTTCATGCAGGATAACCCCCCTTGTCTCACGGTCAAGTCATTGATGGCCTTTCTGGACATCGAGCATATCACTGTTACGAACTGGCCTGCACCGAATCCTGACCTGAATCTCATTAAAAATGTTTAGAAGACACACGGAGAGAGGTCTAAAGCAAGGAATACGAAACAGTTCAAAATCTCTTGGAAATTCTTCAAGATGAATGGAGCAAGATTATTTCGCAAAAGTGTCAACAGTTGGTTCGTTCCTGTGGCAATAAATGTTAAAGCATCATCGAAAATATAGGCCTCCACACTGAATACTATTTATCTACTTATAACTTGTATAAATGTTTTCAACTGATAATTTCATAGTTATATTCCAATCAATAGAAATTTGTTCCTGCTGCTGTTCTGATAATTATAGACACTTCAGTTTTTCTAGTAAGCTGCTTATCTGTTGAGAACTTTCGACTTATTCATCCTTGACATCTTTTACTGAGGAAACAAAGGTCTATCTATGCCTCTTGACTAAAACTCATGCTTTGAATCAATAAAGTTTCTCTTTAATGCGTATGTCGTAGAATGGACTGTCGATGATATACCATATATGACTATTCGTTGAGGGAATTATTCATTTATATTTAGAGTGCGTGGTGTCTGGAACTAAGCTCAAGGATAATAATATGGCTATCATTAATAAAATAAAGTTTTATTAATAAAAACTATCAACAACACACAAAACGGAAAATATTGACATAAACAGAGAATGGAAAGGGTCATGGGAAATCTAGCTAATCCGAGGATTAAGATTTGGAAGAGATTTAAAAAGGTAAAACAAATGAAATTAGAGAGATGGGATGGTTCGCTAAACCATTTAAAGCACAGGATAGGGTTGACAAAAGGGTTAAATACTCAAAGGTAACGTTCATCTTACGTAATTACACGTGTTGTGCAGAAAAAGGCGACGTGAAGGAATCTTCGGTCCGCTGGCGAGTTCCAGCCGAAGAGGGGGGGGGAATTAAATGATCCTGACGTGGCGTCTTGGGAATGAGAACCGTTTCTTGGCGAACAGGCTTGAAGAACAATGGCTGTTCTACGTTGTTCTATTCTGAACAACAGGGGGGAGTGAGAACTGTCTCTTGTCTACGGGCTCAAAGAACAATGGCTGTTCTAATGTTGTTCTCTTTCTCAACAACAGGGGGGAAGGGTGAAAACCGTTTCTTGTCAACATGCTCAAAGAACAATGGCTGTTCTAATGTTGTTCTCTTTCTGAACAACAGGGAGAAAGGGTGAGAACCGTTTCTTGTCAACGGGCTCAGAGAACAATGGCTGTTCTAACGTTGTTCTCTTTTTGAACAACAGGGGAAGCCTTGTGGACTTGGCGTCTTGAAGGCTCGAACCTTGGCACTCAAGGGATATTGTCCTCTTCTGGACAATGATGGTGGATCTCGAGGTAGAGGGCCCTTGGTGCTCAAGGTGAGAGTGGATCGTAGTGACGTCTCGCGAAGAAAATCTGGATCTCGAATCTGCTTTTAGTGGTAAAGTTTCCGTATAAATAGTCGAGACATCTCCTTGGCGTAGGGGACAATGGAGTGGGGGCTTCGAGGGAATGCACAGCCACGCCTGAGAACAATACCTTATCTGCCCATAAGCCTAACTCAATCTGGCGTGATCGGCGCATGGGGCGAACGGGGGAGGAATAAACCTCCTTGGTTAAATATTGACTCAGGTGGCGCGATAATCTCGCCTGGCTTCAAGGCGAAGATGCACGTGGGTAGCATCGTGTTTCTAAACAACATGTGATAACGGTTAAAATTAAGCGGCCTCAAACCGTTCTATCACACCCCTCCATTCCGGGGGAAGTTGTCACTTCAAAAAAAAAGAGAGAAGGGACAACGATAGAGCTCCGTCTTGGGGAACTCGTTTTCTTGTACCGACCGTACCTTCATGCACCTAACTAGTATTACCTCAATACATGTGATTATTTTGATCTTTTGATTATAGGTAAAACTAACCTTTAATACAAAATTAATCAATAAAAGGGGCATGGAGCAATGAAATGATATAAAATTGGTACATATAGGACAAAATAATTTATACGTAATTTAATGGGTACAAATATATATACATACAAAAAAAATAGGCATTGAACGTTACAAAATTCAGACATATATGTACATTAACTAGTTCTATTACAAGAGAATCTAATTTAAGTCGTACAAGACGGTATATACATACATAGAGATCCTAATCCTACGAATACAATTAATCGAGGCTATTTGGTAACGCATTCCTACTGAGTGCGTCAGCGACCTATTTATCGGAACCTCTTATATAATTTATTTTAAATTGATACTTTTGCAAGAGTAAACTCCAGCGCATGATTCGGCCGTTGGAGTGTCGTACATTCCGAATATAGGCTAACGGGTGGTGGTCGGTTCCTATCTGAAATTCTTTTCCTATCAAGTACATTTTGAATTTGTCTATAACCCAGATAATTGATAGAGCTTCCTTCTCTATAGTGGCATATCTCTTTTTGCGTGGTAATAATTGGAGACTAGCATATGCAACTGGATGACTCGTTCCGTCATCCTCATATTGAAGGAGTACACCTCCAATGCCATCGTTGCTCGCGTCGGTCTTAATCCCCAAGGATTTTTCCGGGTTGGGCAACTTTAAAATGGGGGCAGAAATGAGCTTACTCTTGAGCTGATTAATATGGGAAACAGCGACATCATTCCAACGTAGACGATTTGGGGAATTCTTTTTTATAAGGGAGCTGAGGGGCGCCGAAATTGCAGTGAAATTCGGGACAAATCGCCGATAGTAAGAAGCTGATCCTAGGAACGATCTTAATTGCTTCTTTGTAATCGGGAGGGGCATGTCGGCGATTGCCTTAATCTTGTCCTCTTGGGGACCCAGCTGGCTTTGTCCTATTTTGAAACCCAAGTATTTTATGGTTTCGTGGGCAAAATGGCATTTGCTGGGGCCAATGGTGAGGCTATTTTCACGCAGTCGCTCGAAGAGAGCTAATAGGGTGGTTAAATGGTGACTCCATTCGCGAGTAGCGACGTAGACATTATCGAAGTAAAAGGATACATTCGGAAGTCCATCTAACAACCTTCTCATGAGACGGTTATAGTTGCTACAAGCAGTCGAGAGGCCAAAAGAAAGGCGCTTAAATTGCATTAAGCCTTTCTCCGTTGCAAAGGCGCTATATGCTTTCACATCGGGCCGGAGGGGAATTGGATAATACGCCTTGCACAAATCGAGTTCTGAGATGAACTTGGCGTTTTCAAAAAGGTGGAGGTTTTGGTCTACCAACGGGATGGGCTCGGCGTCGAACACAGTTACCGAATTTAACTTCCGGAAGTCGATGCACATCCAATAAGAGCCATCAGGTTTCTTGACCATGACGATTAGGGAACAATAACTAGAGGTGGAAGGTTCTATTATGTCTAAACTAATTCAATTATCAACTTCGGCGTTAAAGGCTTGGCGTAAATGAATCGGCATTTGATAGGGTTTTGAACGGACGGGTTCTAAGGTTGTTAATTTAATATCATGCTCGAAACTAGTAGCGCATCCAGGCTTCTCTGAAATAACGTCGTCGAACTGACATAATAGTTCTTGTAGCTGACTCTTTTGATGTGGTGTCAGCTGCGCGTCAATATCAAGGTCAGAGGGTTCAAAAGACTCGCCTGGTAGGGAAGGAAGAGGGTAATCGGCATCAGGTTGGATGCACACTGTCTGTATTACATTAAGGGACTCCGCGGGGTAATCCTCTTCAAGCGCCAATGTTTCGTCCAGTGCTACAAAGGTATCTCCATGGGCGCGTTGGGAGTACTTTTTTTCTTTGGGTCCACTGAAAGTCTCCGTGTCCTTGTTTTGGGCCTTATCACCTAAGGGTGTTAGTAATTCACACTCCTTTTGTGCCGTCCTAAAGTCCTGGTTAAGGATCTCCGAGAATTCAGACGGTATCGGGGTTCTGAGGGGAACGGACTCCTGGGCTTCCTTCTTAGCTCAACCTCGAGTAAGGGCGGCCTGGGACACAGGGTCGGAGCTTACTTGAGGGCTCTGTCCTATAAGTACAGAACAGAATTTTATGAGTGCTGAAATGACTTCAGCCCAGCCATCATAATATTGACACTGCAGGTAACATCTAACGACGGGTAATTGGTTCGCCCGCCCAAGGTAGTCATGTACCACCGCAAATTTTTCGTGGTTAGGGTCCACTGGGGGGAGGCGCTCGTCGGACACGATGAAACACGTGCATCCTGTGTCCCTGACGAGAGTCGATTCTCGGCAGCCGTTCACGCTGCCCTCCTCAAATTTCAAAGTTTCCGATGAACTTTTATGAAAAATAAAATTTACCTGGTGGCCTGACGGAGGGGGAGAAGTTGCTGCATGGGTCTGCACCACCGGGAAGGGCGGGGTGGCATTAATCTGGTGAACTTGGTGGGCTGGTCCACTTTTAAGTCTAGAATTTTGGGGGCAATTCCAGCTCATGTGGTTTTCTACACCACATGTGAAGCATATGATTGGTCGCTTCGGGAAGAGTTATGGAGGAGAAATCTTAACGGGAGGTTTGGTGTCCCGTTGTTGGTTTTGGGGGAAGAAGTTTTTGGGTTTTACGGGGCTCGGAAACTTCGTCGGCTTTCCTGGGAAGGGGCGCGAATCCTTCCTTCTTTCCTGGTTGGGGGGTTGGTGAGAAGTTCGATTCTCCTTGGGGTATAAATTATGCCTTGCGGCATAGACATCCGCTTCTTCGGTACACTTTTTAAAGGTCTGGCACCGACGATCCTTGACGAACTCGAGGATCTCCGTCGGAAGAGACGCCAAAAATTGATCTCTCAACACGAAGTCTGTTAAGGACTCGTAGTTAGGATCAACCTTTGGGGATTCTAACCAGAATTTAAAATTCCTTTGAAGAATGTATCCGAATTGACGGAACGTCTGTCCGGGTTTAATACGACCTCCTCGAAATTCTTGGCGGTAGAAATCGGGAGTCATATTATGAGCGGCCAATAACTCAGCTTTTAAGGTGCTGTAGTTAATTGGAGATTCAGATGGTAAAGATATGAAAATTTCGCACAATTTACAATTTAGCAAGGGAAGTAATCTGACTACACCTTCAGCCTCCAGATCCATGTTATTGATTTCGAGGATCTTTTCGAAGTGGGCTAAAAATGCTTCAAAATCCTCTCCATCTCTGAAATTGGGGAGCTTAAGTGGGAGATTGAGGGGGGCTTCTGAACGTGAACGGGTTGACTGTATTTCGGCTTCAACACGAGCTATTTCAATCTGATGGTAAAGCTCAGCTTGTCTTTTCCGTTCCTCTCTTTCTTCTCGTTGGATTTCTCTTTCTCTTTCTTCTCGTTGTATTTCTCTTTCTCTTTCTTTTTCTTCTCGTTGAATTTCTCTTTTTTTTCTTTTCTTTCTTTTTCTGTTCTTTGCTCATCTTGAACGTACTCAATTAATTCTTTTCCGGAAATTCCCAAGGATTCTCATTGCGCTTTGAATATTTCGAACTGAGTCATCTTTGCACTTGGAGGCGCAATAGTCAACCAACTAGAATTCCTTGCAATAAGAATTATGCCTTCTAGAGAGTTAGCCTACCTATATATGGGCACTGACCTATTCGTACTTGGTTTCTCGATCTAAATAACCAATGACTAAAATCGCACAAAAAAAAACACAAACAAATTATTATAACAGTTGCTTGAGCTACTCCAGCTCTTAAGTTTCAAAAAAGGGGATAGCAATCGTTAAAACAAAAGGGAACTACTATATTATATTCTTATAACGAATAACGCTATGCTTTACTCGACTGAGACCAGTGTTTGCAAAGATATAGCGTTAAACCTTACACACTTGATACCAAATTTAAATAGTATATATATATATATATATATATATATATATATATATATATATATATATATATGTCGTAGAATAGACTCTCGACGATATACCATATATGACTATTCGTTGAGGGAATTATTTATTTATATTTAGAGTGCGTGGTGTCTGGGTTGACCGATATTATTTATCTTCAATATGCTTAAGAAGTGGAATTGAGCTCAAGGATAATAATATGGCTATCATTAATAAAATAGAGTTTTATTAATAAAAACTATCAACAACAAACAAAACGGAAAATATTGACATAAACAGAGAATGGAAAGGGTCGTGGGAAATCTAGCTAATCCGAGGATTAAGATTTGGAAGAGATTTAAAAAGGTAAAACAAATAAAAATTAAAGGGATGAGATGGTTCGCTAAACAATTTAAAGCACAGGATAGGGTTGACAAAAGGGTTAAATACTCAAAGGTAACGTTCAGCTTACGTAATTACACGTGTTGTGCAGAAAAAGGCGACGTGAAGGAATCTTCGGTCCGCTGGCGAGTTCCAGCCAAAGGGGGGGGGAAATTAAATGATCCTGACGTGGCATCTTGGGAATAAGAACCGTTTCTTGGCGAACGGGCTTGAAGAACAATGGCTGTTCTACGTTGTTCTCTTCTGAACAACAGGATGGGGGGGGAGTGAGAACCGTCTCTTGTCTACGGGCTCAAAGATCAATGGCTGTTCTAATGTTGTTCTCTTTCTGAACAACAGGGGAGAAGGGTGAGAACCGTTTCTTGTCAGCGGGCTCAAAGAACAATGGCTGTTTTAATGTTGTTCTCTTTCTGAACAACAGGGGGGAAGGGTGAGAACCGTTTCTTGTCAACGGGCTCAGAGAACAATGGCTGTTCTAACGTTGTTCTCTTTTTGAACAACAGGGGAAGCCTTGTGGACTTGGCGTCTTGAAGGCTCGAATCTTGGCACTCAAGGGATATTGTCCTCTTCTGGACAATGATGGTGGATCTCGAGGTAGAGGGCCCTTGGTGCTCAAGGTGAGAGTGGATCGTAGTGATGTCTCGCAAAGAAAATCTGGATCTCGAATCTGCTCTTAGTGGTAAAGTTTCCGTATAAATAGTCGAGACATCTCCTTGGCGTAGGGGACAATGGAGTGGGGGCTTCGAGGGAATGCACAGCCACGCCTGAGAACAATACCTTATCTGCCCATAAGCCTAACTCAATCTGGCGTGATCGGCACATGGGGCGAACGGGGGAGAAATAAACCTCCTTGGTTAAATATTGACTCAGGTGGTGCGATAATCGCGCCCGGCTTCAAGGCGAAGATGCACGTGGGTAGCATCGTGTTTCTAAAACAACATGTGATAACGGTTAAAATTAAGCGGCCTCAAACCGTTCTATCACAGCGTCTTTATCAATGGATCTTTCATTCCAAATCTGAATGTATAAAAACAAAAGGTGTTAATCCAAAAGAGACACGTCAGGAGAGTATGTCATGTAAGAAAGTAACTTTCAACTTAGACTATTAATGTATGTATCTCCCAGCTATGCGATGTGTGGTCGGGCATTTTATTGCAGAAACACAAATCCTAAACGCTTGACCCTAGATTGGTGCTCTCGGATAAATTGACCTTAAACTCATAGAGGTTGTGTGGCGTATACTTTACTTTTTATCTTTAGACAATCGAATTGGCAATGAAAGATTCTTTGATCTGGACCCTTTCGAAGAGAGACCAACAAGTTTTCGCTTCAAAGCTTAAAGTTTTATTCTAGTATTATACAAAGACTTTTATTTGGTTCGGAAAATATCCCTGAAACGGATAGAAACTATTTTATAAAAGGTAACCAAAAAGGTTCGTCAAATTTCAGTTTCTCTTCTGTTAGTTTAAAAAACGCATTCACTTTTTTGGCTAACTGATAATTATTAAGAAATGCGTAAATAAAGTAAACTGGTAAAACTAAGGAGAGCCTTTTTGCTCAAAGATGAAAGAATGAGAGGAGGAAAAAAGAGAAGCATGAATGAAATAAATTAGGAAAAGGTTATAAGAAAACGGATGATAAAGCATGTTAGAGAAAAGTCTTTAGGCGTAATTACTCAAGTCAAATGGGAATAAATATTCAGAACAAAATTCGTTTGCAGAATATAGCGAATCAAAATTACTAACTTATACCTGATTGGTACGGAAAAGGAAAGGAAAGGAAGCCTGTGTAATCCAACAAGGTTATGTTGATTCAGTGGAAAAAAGCAATTGAATAAGAAACAGAAAAATAACAAAAGGGTGACAAACTAAATATGATCAGCGATGTAAAATCTTTCTAGAGCAAATCTCGCAGGGAACACCCAGGGAATCCATTTCCTCCTTACGGGGTCACAAGTGCAAAATTTAAAGGCCAGTCGGAAAAATGGAACCCCTGTTCCAATTTACCCCCAAAGAAACAAAACACGACAATTTGCAAAATTATTATCAGAAACGACCAATCTTTTAATTGGGTGGATTTTAATGAGTGTTACAAGGAACAATTTACAGCCCACCGCATCTTTGTTATCGGTAACTTCGCACTTCATTTTCCTTTTAATTTGCCCCCTCCCCCCTCTGACAAAGTTTTTTGGGCTTCATCTGTTTGCATTCTAATATCTAATTGATTAATTATTAACGTCATCCGTCTCTTTCTTTTAGTGCACTACTTCAACCGCATAACGAAACAAACATAAAGATCCATATGACAAGTACTAGCAAGTGCAAGTGCACCGTCGGCTTTTATTTGATTTTAAGCTTCTCTTTCTGCGGCCACCGACGAGGGCAGGGCCTTCAATAAAGGAGGTAAGGAAACAATAACTGCTTAATTTAAATTTACATCAAGTTTTCAAAAGAATATAACGAAAATGAATAAAAACAAAATCAATGGCTAAAATAACTTAAAGGCACTCTCAGGGGCACAAAGGAGTCCCGTCCCGCCTGCCTGAGGGATTTCGGTGTGCGATTAAAAAATTAAAAGATAAATAGTGTGGAGGAGGTTCATCTACACCAAAAATTCCACCACATCGCAACCCGGAGCATAGGAAACCGCCACCAGCATCTAAGACAAGCGGTAGCGAACCAGCTCATCCCGAAACTAGAAGAGGTAACGGGACCGAAGTTGCTCTAGACTAGAAAATTCAACCAAAGAGAGAAGTAGAGACTAGGCGACTAAAAACTCTTTACAGAAGGGTTTGAGGGAGCGCGCTCCATCCGATTGCGATATGTCACGCAAGTGTGTCCGATTTGGAGGCGACAGGAATTGATTTAAAACTGTTGATGTAATGTGAGATAGATGAACAGAAATATTCTGGGTCCAATGGCACGCAATTTTAAATTTCCGGGCGGCGTTTTCCATCTTCTTTGAAATAAATACATGACCATAGAGCTCTTTAGGGTCCTGCCATGTAAGTAGTTTGGTGATGAACAAAATGCTGGTCCGGTAGCTCAGTCTGTGCTGACAGCATTGTCCCTATATTAGTGTGCCCTTTACTAGCAACGTCTAAATACATGTCCAAGGACTCATCAAAAGAAAATCTTGATATCATTTCCACTCAAGTTGCCGGGGCGCCATGGATAATGCGAAAATAGGAATCCCAAGATCCCAATTCCTCAAGGGCAAGTAGCATGTTCTGTGACTCGTTATGGATAACAAAAACGATCTCCGAGTGGGTAAGGGGTGTTTTCTTTCCTACTAAGCAATGCATTGCAACTGGATCGGCCCTGAAGAGAGACAAAGTGCCTGGAAGAGCCCCGCCAGCTTTAAACAATAGGGAGGTAACATGGAAACCAACCTTACCCTTTGTATGTGTGGGGGAATCCCACGTGGAATTTCTTTTCCAGCACGGAAGTTCCAGGTGCTGGAGAAGGTTCTGTTAGGCTTAAATTGATAAGCCTACCCCCCCCCTCCTTCCAAAAGTGGTTGCCTCAAACCGCGTCCACCACGGTCCACCTTTACACAGGTTAGAATCGCCTCGGCAAGAAGATTCGAGGCCATTCGAGAGTAGAGCTGTTTCCCTCTACCCTCACCCTTCCACCCGCGGACAGAACCTCGGACATATATAATGCTCGTCTCCCATGATGCAGACACAGAGTTGAGAAGTCTCACCCGGACCCAAGAAGATTCCCCTAGTTCCAAGTCAGGTGCTAACAACAAAGCAAAGTGATGGCTGAACTATTTGTGTATTGGAATTAGCCCCAGCCAGTGAGGTACTTCCATTTAACGATCGCTACCGAGTGATTTTTCCGACTTAACTCATCAACTCCTGTCGAAGCCCTCCTCGTTTGCCCCTCGTCTTCGGGTGGCCGAAATACTCTTCCCTGGAACGGACCTTACCGTCCCCCACCCCTTTTTGGAGAACCTTCATCACTTTAAGTTCCCACTCAGAAGCTCTGAGCGCCCTCGCCTCACGTGCAGAAGACATCTGTGAAGCCTTACCCCGTCGTCTCTCCCAGAATCCTCCGTATGCCAACCCCTCTTTCCCTTCAGTTGCCCATTTGAATAGTCTCCTCTTGGAATACATTAAATTTTAACTTCATAGTCTGATGCATAACTACAATTTCCCCCCCCCTCATTTACCGATGTAATTTTGCCCATTAATTCTCTGATGTAATTATGCCCATCAATCCTCTCACTTTTATGTAAATAAAATTATATTTTTGTACAGGCTTCTTTAAATAACCTTGAGCTTTGCCAGTGCCCAAATTTTACCTGACCTCGTTGCACTCTTTCTCGCTATTCAGCCCGTCGAAACTCGTGCCGTGCCGTCCCTTTGTCGGTTCGCCTTTAAGTTATTGGTCCCTTCCCCATAGATATAATATGGTATTGATATAACATAATGTCATACCACGACAGTATGCTCTAAAAATACGAACACAATGCTATTTGTGCTATGGTATCTTTGGGAATAGAGGCACGGCAACGAAGATTTGTTGGAGGTATCCTCTATGGTATTGCCTTGGCTAGAACCTATTAGGCCACGACCTCTCGAAAAGATTCCCTACTCCTGAACTCGTAAAGTTACGGGCATAATTGGCATCTAATATAGGAATAGGAAACGTAGAAAAAGGTGTGGACGAAATTAGAGCTGTTTGCGACTGGTGTGACGCTAAACTTGCGCTTGCAAGCGCATCACTCACGGCGCATCGATTAGGAGATCTTTTCCTTCCAGGGGGCTCGGAGGGTGGCGACGAGCGGGTGCTTCGTCATTTTAGCAAAGTAACATTTTTTTTTATTTCCAGAGCTCATCTGGCAGCTTCCTACAAGGGTAAAAGTCGCCGGGGCAGGGTTACAGGCCTAGCTGTATCCAATCGACATCATGTCCTCCTGAAAGCGGAGAGGAAATTATAAAAACTACGACGTGTTACCCGGCTCTTCAAGACAGTTGGCTAAAATCATTTATCGTTTATCTATTGTAATGAGTAAGCAAGGTTGTCGGGCGGACAGATGCTCGATAAGCTTAAGGATTTAGCTTTTCCTGCGTAGGGAACCAAAGATATTTCTTTTTAGGCCGAAATCCTTTTAGTCAATGTTTTGGATCTCTCCCAGAGTGACAAATTGAGTGCCTTTCTGACGGTCGATAGCACATTGTGCGGGTTACTATACTCTACCTTTAACTTTGTAAATGAGACAGTCAACGCAAAATAGTTGCTCAACTACACTGATGATATTACTGAAGAGTTGGCTGATATCTTTGGGGTTAAGGTTGAGTGATTGATGAGTGAGGAGAGAGGAGTTTGAAGATTGTCCACTACACTCTTTGTTTCCTTAAATTTGGGCAGGTGCCATGAGTTGGTGCATGTTGATTGTATCGCTAATGCATTTTTGTTGTTGCTATTGTGTTATTACTGCCAACACTTCGACCATAAAAGTAAAATTTATCGTCGGGCAAAGAAAATACAAAGGCTAATTGCTTATATTGTTCTAGGGCTGTGTCTGATGAATCTGCCTAACGTACAGCCTGCAGCCCTGCGCGAGGATTGGGACCGAGACACTCTAATTCCTATAAAAAGTAGGTCCAACGGCAAAGCCTGTGGGCCATAACTAGTTTTGATCGGCTGGGGATAGATGGACGTGATCCTCGTGATCAGCGAAAAAAACGCCTCACAATTGCAAGAATCACTTAGCGCTTAGGGGTTTTCCAGGCCAACGAGTGAGAAAGTCCTCTTATCAAAAAGGCTAGAGCTGTTATGGCCAAAATCGTGACCCTTTCCGCGCGCATCCATCGTGTCGCTTGACTTGAAGAACGCAAAGTTTATGAAAGTGCCAAGAGACCTCCTCCCCCACCCTGGACATTTCAAAGATTCTCTCCTAGAAGGAGGGTAGTAATAAATTATCTTGATCTCCCTCATCCTTAGCCAGAAGTTGGACGGCGCGCAACATGTCACTGCTCTAAGATGACTCTGACAAATCCTTTAATTTAAATCCAGAGGTTGAATTCCTTCATTGGAACTCCTGTATAGTGTGGGTTAGTAAATAGGAGCTGCGTATGTTTGTTTCCTCCCGCTCCTATTCAACGGTCTCTCTTCAGGAGACCATGTTGGGTACATCACCTGTGCTCACCATTCTGGTGTAAAAGGGTTTGGTAATCAACCCGCAACCGGACGGGGGCCGTCATGGCAGATAGCCAATATACATTTGTGTGATATCTCACTTATCATTTTCCACATCTATATCTCCATTTAGGCGTGGACGACCTTCCTACATGATGAGAGCTATTCTTTCGTTTAGATCTACCATACTCCGCCGTCAGCTGTCGTTGATGAGGCGGAGTTCTGCCCTTTCATATGCCGAATTTTGCCAAGGCCCTTTCTCCTTTGTGAGACCTCTGGGGTAGACAGATCCTCTATAGAAATATACGGCCATTCCCAGTAGCCGTGTCTCTGTGAGACTGATCCAGAAGCAAGAGATAGTTATACTTAATTTGGGTGAATTCACGCATTTTTGTTCTAGAACCGCTTCGTTTTTCTGCTTAAATGTGGTTCTGTGCTCTCCAGAGGCACAATTGGAATATAGATGGGAGTTGGTCGATTACCTCCATGGAAGGGATCATTTTCACATTTAAATTTCTTATACTGGGCTGTCGCCGCTTGGAGACAGCCGGTGTTTGGGGCGAGGACGGTGGTCCAGTTGTTAAGTACTTTATTCCCGTGGAACTGGCTTCTATTCCTCAAACATCTAGAGGGTTGATACGCCGAAAAACTTATTTGATGGTCGGCGGAGTGTGAGAGAACGTACAGCGAGAAGAGATATATATGCCTTTAAGTGCTAAAAGCGCTGTTAAATGGATTTCATCGTATGCAAATTTCATCTCGTGAGGATCAGATTCTGTTTCGTTTTATAGTACGCTTACTTGTCTTCCTTCCAAATATAATTGTATTTACTTAAAAGGAGGATCTATCTTGTATAGTTATTGAAGCGTGTGAAAAGGATTCAGGGTAGGTTCAACCAGGACTTACCTCCCGTAATACAAGAAGGTGGAACCCCATCTTCGGAGTTTGTGTCAGTATCATTCGCAACTGCTTTGTTCACATTCTTCAGCTGGCCTGCAGCTCGAGCAGCATTCTAAGAACGCCATACTGTTGCTTAAGGCCACTGAATTCACTTCATTTACAGAAGTGAGGAATCCTTCAATGGTCTTTAATGAGTTGCGTTCTGCTTTCTTTTCCCATGCAGATATCGCACTTAGTTCGAACGATACCTCGCAAGCCATGCTTCTATACCTTAGCGTGTGAAGCTTGACTTATGTTTAAGCTTTCTTCACAAGTAGTCGGAAAGTATCTTCTCAGATTCTTGAAGGATGGTTACCGCTCTTGTACTTCTCATCCTACTTGGTCGTTCAAAAATTGAGAAGTGAAAGATATACTTCAGATCCGATCCTCTATTGTAGTTGGTGGGATAGATCTATCACAGTGGTCTTTGGTGAGTGATCCGTATTTTACGCACTTTCCATACGGAAAACATTCTTGTCGAAGTAGGGGTGATGCCAACTTATTCCCCGGGCTCAACTTATTCCCTGTCGCCAACAGCTATTCTTTCTTCCCCAGCCGATCTCGGCATTGCAAATGCCAGCGAAGAGGACACTCATTCCTTAAAACTTTCGAATTCAGGAATAGAAAACTCCTTCGAGAATTTGATATATATAATTTTTAGACCCGTCGCACCGGTAGTTCTGCCTAAGAGCCCCCCCCCCCACCTTGAATTATACCACCATTTTAAGTTTTTGCCAGGCCTATGCCCCAATACTTCCACAAGGCCGTGACTATTGCGTTCGTAATTATTTATGAATACATGTTTTCACACTAGAGGTCTGCCGTTATACACAGATGGATCCAAAGTGCGAGACGGCTTCTATCATATCTCTTTCCCCACACACACCTTGTTTGAAATCAGTTGGGCTCTTCCAGGCTCTGAATCTCTTTTCCATACCGAGCTTATTAACCCTTAACACTTTCCAAACCGGCAATCCATATTAATGACAAAGAAGTATGACAGGGGAATAATCTAGAGACACAGTGCAAAGTCTTTGCAGCGAGAGTGATAATTACACTGAACTACACGGGTTGAATTCCAAGCGAACAATAATTAAGCTAGGGAGAATTTCCCTCAAAATTTACACAAAGATGAAATAAATTCGGTTGTCTAACCGTGCAGAAGAAAGGAAGATAGCGAATTATAATTCGCAATTGAGAGAACGTAATAGCATCTCCTTCATAATAAGGTTTATTATTAAATGACTTAAATAACTTATATTATAATCTGTATGTCGGAAGGTATATTTTCCGACATGCTCTCAATGCATTGGAACATCTATATTATCTCGTTCGTTGTATCATTTGCGTCATGTCTATTGCGAATCGGGATTGAGATAGTATTATGCCGAATCCCTTAGCATGTCGGGGTTGCAGACACCGAACGAATTGATGAAGGGGTCAAGTTTTTCGCACGGATTAAGCCACCAAACCGTCATTTCGATCTTTTCCACACTGACTACATAGCAAAAATCATGTTAGTCATTATGCCTGCGCGTCAAAGACGATTTGAGACGGCCTCCGGAAATTTAACTTGTGCCCCATCAACACCCATCGATTCCCCTCGACTTATCCACTTTGCCTTGATGGTATATATTCATTTTCTTTCGCTTCCTAATCGAGGATATTCGCGAACGCAGCGCTATCCTAAGGGGCGCTTCCCTGAATCCTTCTTCGAGGAGTGTTCCGGGCCTCAGTGTCGCTACTCTTTGGTTTAATGTCCTCGTCTGGAAGGCTTATGGGGGGGGGGCATATTTATATTTATTTATTTCTCAATATCTATTTATTACTTCTTGACTGAAGTTGCCCCTTGTAACATTTGTCTTGCATTTATCTGACTCTTAGTATTCTTGTAGGCTAAGATTTCTTCTTCCTAATTTGGCTGGGTTAGTTCTTAATCTTCGTTATTCTTTCTTTTCTTGATGTATCTTCAGTTTATTCCAATTTATATTGCGTTGATTTCTTCTTGATTCCCGTTGAGTTGATGACGTGATGATTTCTTGATGAGTTGAGATGCGTTGAGATGAGTTAGCCCTTGAAGTCGTTTTCTTTCCATTTTCCTTGACCTCGGTTTTTCTCTTGAGTCGATTTCTTGAGTTGTCCATAAGACGTTTTCCGTTTTCTCCTGGGATCTTCTCCGTAAAAATTTGTGGACTGTGGGATCGATCTCGGGTCTTTGAATCCAGAGGCCAGCACTCTGTTGTCACGCTACGGCCAAGTCCGTTTTGACTTGTTAATTTAATGGGCTATTTATATTCTCGCTTTTGGAAGGAAGGTTTTTCTCTTATACATCTTCGCACCCCTCCACAGGTCCCTTCCTAGAAAGCGGAGCGAATTTGAGGATTAGGGAGAGACTAGTCTTGGATTTCTTAATCGAGGATTACTAGTAGCTCTCCCTCCTACGACCTCCGAGTAGGCGGGATGAGTGGAGTTAATTGGGTGGGATTGAGGAGAGCGAACGAAGCCTTGTCTCTTAATCAATGAGTAATAATAGCATCTCCTTCCTGGATCTCCTGAAATTCCCTGCAGCACCTTTTCTTAATCTCTAGTAGGAGAGCAGGTGCAGTTGTAACGAAGATCAGAAGATTGTTCGGCCTGTTGAGGGTCACCCGTTATCGGGGGGGGGGGGGAGCTCTATTTATATTTATTTATTTCTTCATTATCAATATCATTCATCTTGTGGGTTTCTAAATTCGAATCTATTTATTTCTTGAGATGAAGTTGCCCCTCGAAACATTGACACCATTTATCTGACTCTTCTTATTGGCTGTGATTCCTTCTTCTTTAAGTTGGCTGGGTTAATTCTTGATCTTGGTAATTCTTTCTTGAAGTGTCTTGATGTATCTTCATATTAACTTGCATTTAAGCTTGATGTGATGATTCCTTCCAAATTCTTGATCACGTGATGATTTCTTCTTAATTCTTAGTGACAGGATGAGTTCTTCTTGCTTCTCGATGACGTGATGATTTTTTGATGAGTTGAGACGAGTTAGCCCTTGAAGTCCATTTCTTTCCGTTTTCCTTGACATCGGTTTTCTCTTGAGTCGATTTCTTGAGTTGTCCATAAGGCGTTTTCTGTTTTCTTCTGGGATCTTCTCCGTAAAAATTGTGGACTGTGGGATCGATCTCGGGTCTTTGAATCCAGAGGCCAGCACTTTGCCGTCACGCTACGGCCAAGTCCGTCCTGACTTGGTAATTTAATGGGCTATTTATATTCTCGCTTTTGGAAGGAAGTTTTTTCTCTTATTCATCTTCGCACCCCTACAGGCTTAACGCATGGTACCTGTCTCAGTAATAACTGCCTCAGACTGCTACCTTTTATTACTAGAGCTGTGAATTTTATAAATTTTAACTTGTTGACCTAACATTGAGGTCCCTGTAGGGGGCATTCTTACCTTGGAGCACCTGTGCATGAGTCTTATTTTTTATCTTTTGGCGGCCACTAGATGAGTGCCATAAAATGTTTTAAAAAATCAATCTTGAAACACTTTTCAATCTGAAGGAATAGCTAAATTTCGTTTTTTTTTTAAGCTTTTAGAATTAGGAGGAATTGTTATATTGTCAACTGTTGTTACTTTTAAGTATTCTTGCGATGATTGTTATTTTATTTCCCATTCCCTTTGACTTCTCATATTCTGTGAATCACGCCTTGTCAAGCGAATCTGGTCAATAAAAGATTTATTTCTGCCTTCCCCCGTCCTATCCATCGTTGTGCTCTATAATCGGCATTCCATCATTGTAGCTAAAAAGGCAGACATTCGCATGGATGACTCCAAAGTTCAATCTTCTGTAACGACCTCGCGGAAATTCCTTCATGAATTCCATCGTAATTTACCGAGATTTATCGTTGAGTGACGCAATGGACAAACTTATAAAAGATTACGGGCATATGTTGACTTCAGAAAAAGATTATTGGTGTGGTGTGGGTACCAGAAGTAAAGACCTGAATATATCAAAAGAAGTATCTAGGGTAGTGTATTTTTTATACGCCAGAAAAACGTAAACATGAAAGCCTTCTTTTCCGAGCCGATACACAAAGAGGGGATTTAGTGCAGAGCACATTTGCCAAACAAAGCAAAGTAAATAAATGGGGGAATAATGAAAGCATGTTATGAAAGGTAACATGGAACATCTAAGACCTAGAAGATAAAAAGGGAGGTGTAAATGTGTGTAGTATACAGAACAAGATTAGATAACTCGGGAAACAAAGAACCAGGGTACGCAAGTCTTCTAGACCAGATTTTATGTCACAACGAAACTTGATCCCTTTATTGATTCGAATATTCTGGTGCGACATAGACCATCATTTATGTACTTTTAGGAGACATTTAATACTCTCTGCTTCACTGGAAGACGCCGTATGCGTAAGCTCACAGGCACAAATTCTCCTTCAACTGGATTGAGCCAAAGTGTAATAAGCGAGAAGAAAAAGAAAGAAATTATGGGATATTCCAGACGATGCGTCTTTCTAAACGGCTGAACTGGTTATAATATGATACTTGTTATATGAGATTACGAACTATGCCTAGTTCAGACATGGCTTTGTAATTCATAGCGACTCACAGTGCACTCAATTCCTTTGAAACATTGGAATCTCTGCATCGCCTTGTTAGCAGTTTTAGTGATGCTACAGCTAGAACTGGATAAAACCAGATGTAATAGAATGAAAAAAGGTAAAAGGTAAATAAAATTTGGGACTATTGAAGCTGAGAATTTATCGGAATCGATAAGATGGGAGCGAATTTTGACATCAATGGAGAGGACGGAGTTATTTGGCAGATAATACGTTAACATTTTAAGAAAGAATCGATTCCAGAGGCTAAGAATGAAGCTCTCGTTTTCGCTCTGTTTGTTTCGGAGCGTGGAAGCGTTCTAAGAGAATATTAAAAAATGCTATACTATCGTGGCGACAAACAACCAGAAATAGCTATTGCAATCCTTAAATATTCTTCCCTTAATATGTATCTAGGTAAAGTACACAAACATATACTTTTAATATTAAAAATATAGATTCACCTCAAAGTAAGGAAAAACCTAAAAAAATAGAAATGAACAAATTCAAAAAACGAAGCATGACAAAGACCCAGAAGGAAGCTTGCCTACTTCAAGGACTAAAATAAATTGTCAACTAATCAATTCTTGGCCCTAAGGTTAGCTATGGTATTCTATAGGAGTTCCATTTCCTTAAAAAATTCTATGACACCCTTAACCTGGTGTACAGTAACTTACCTCACCCATTAGTGACAGACGGTTTCTTGTTTTCCACTTGTTGCTTTACTTGTTTAAGTTAGATGCATATAGCACACTAACTTTTAATTATGTCGGGAGACATTGATTTGAATCCTAGACCCCACAGTCTAAATTACCCTAATGCCGCTTACTACATAATAAATATCAACATTTTGGGCTTACATGGAAACAAAGGATTTGGCTATTGCCTCTAGGCAATTTGACATTCTCTTTTGATCTGAGAGTCTCTGACATTAGGCACATTTCTGAATTGCTAATATCAGGATTTGGCAAACCTATGTTTTGGAAGCGTAATTGCTCGCAAATGGTTGGGTATATTAGAAGGGATACCGAAAACCTCATAATTGTTTGGCATGGCGTGTTTCTAATGAGGATCAATTCATGAAGGTCTTTGGTAGGCTGCCCAATTTATCTATATACCGTAACCAAGAACTCTATGATCATATTTTTGAATACTTTCTATCCAGGATGGCATCCATGCAGGAATCTGATATAAAAGTGTCATTTATATTTGTCGGAGATTTTAACGCACACCATAGAGATAATTTTACTTTGTCACCTCCAATGATTTTGGTGGTGTTACTGCTCTTGACTTTGACACACAATCGGGTTGTGAGAAATTGATTACTGAAGCTACATACAGGTCTGGTAATTGCTTAGACTTGCTCTTTACAAAACTATTCTTCATACATAAGCATGTATGAAGAATTGAGTGCGTACAGTGAAGCGGAGACTTTTCGACAAACGTCTCAAATCGAGAAGGGCAGTGAAGAAAGCCTCATCTCACCAAGAATAACCATACAAATCGGCTCCACCGTTGTGGGAAGTATAGAGAATGGACTTTTGAAGACTCAGGCAAACTGATAGTTTCTGCTGAAGCTCCCTTCTGCTTGTTTGGAGCTTCTGGAAGATCCCTCGCTAGGGGGAGGAAGGGAGATCGCTTTCACTAATCGTTTGTAGTGCCAAAAGTGGAGCATCCAGAAACACTCCATGTATGAGGATGCTTCTCATCTAAGGAAACTGGAGTACTAACAACTTTGCTCAAGAACACTGTAATTAACTCAAAATGGTGCTAAAACGTACTTCATCAGCAAATTTGACCAACAATTCCGCACCAATTTGGGGATGATGATAATATTTTTCAGCACGATGTCGCACCTTGTCACAAATTAAAATCAATAAAAAAATGACCTTTGCAATCAGGTATGGAGTGCTTCCTGAAGGGATGGATCTTTTGGAGATAGGACCAGTAAACAAGAGCAGTTGGCTCACTACAGCAATGTTACCACAATAAAGTTGGGGCACTATTTATGTGAGGCTGTACTGAGGGACCAGGTCAGAGTGGAGCGAGGCTGTTTCATGATGCGGAAATTTTATAGCAACCCATGTGCTAGCGGTCCATGCAATGGCTAGGAAGTGAAAGTTCAATTGCAACTTAACCTTACACAGAATATACCCAATTGGGGTGGTCCCACATCAGGATTGCATCCAGGTGGGGTGGCTGTGTCATATCCAACTTGAGAATGACATGACCACTCTTATTCTCTTGCCTTATAGGGTGGCTCCAGTTAAATAAAACATACCTTTGACTATTGAGCGGATGCAGTTCACCTGTTAATAAATATCTAAATTTGATTTGGTTTTGTTATTATACATGATTTGCCTTATATCTTCTATATTATAGAGGAGCTTGAAGGTTAAATTTGGTAATTTAGAAATACAAAATGATATAGGTTAGATATGCAATATCCATAAAATAAGCTATTATTTATAATTTCACATCTAAAACCACATAATTTAGACATCTTCCAGGGTAGGACTTCTATCAGATTCATGTTGGCACCTACTTCTGACCCACCATAGTAGCTCAGTCCCGTGCAGACAACCTCGCGCGCACGGACCTTGAGACATTGGAATTACCGTATTCCCATGATCGTATCTGTGACGTCACAGCTATTTACCCCCTCGAATTTAAAGCAAAATACCCACGAAGGTGTATCCCGTAGAAAGTTTGTAAGGAGAGATCTTAAAAGAATGTAGTGAAAATGTGTAGAAAACATATAACTACATATTCTCTTGTAGGCAATGGGGCAGAAAGGGCAAAGTGTAGGTATTTGAGCCACGAGGGCTAACTATTCTCCAGATGTCATCTCCAGCAAGGTTTCCCATGATACACCTGAGAGACAGTAGGACCAAACAAAACAGCGGGTAGAAAACTAAGAAAACTGGAGCTACACAGAATACAAAATACACTTCTCTACGTCATAACAAATACCAGAAGAAGAAAGCTCAAGAGACAAAGAGATTTACATGGAGAAGGGAGATTGGAACCGCTCATAGCCATCAAGAAAAGAGTGGAGAAAATATAGAGGAAGATAGAGCCTATTCCTCCAATATTTACATAGCAAATCATCATCCGAGCGGACACCTCTTTCAATATTCGATTTTCCAGCGGAAAACAGCAGCTAAGAGTTGAGAAATCACGATTGTTTACTTAAGAAGATAAAGAAACACCAACTAATTCGAAAATGTGACAGCTTTAGATGGATACTCCCCCCCCATTACCAAATTAACGATTATAACCTAAATACCTTTAAATGATTATAACAATTTACAGTTAATATAACAACAGAAGAAACGAATATGTACAGAGTGACCACCCAAAAATGAGCCTGCACAGACTGTTTGTAATATATCCTTCATTTATTCACTAATCACCCTTACTTTGCAGGATATGACAAAAGCAACGCTTGTGAACATAACTAGATCTCAGTGGGAGCTCCAGTAAAGAATATACTGCGTCAAACATTACTACAAGACAGGCTCGTTCAAGAAAGTGTACGACACTTTCATGCATCAGTCGAATGTGAAAAAGCCCCGTCCAAGAGCAGAATTCAGGGCTGGGTGGACCACTTTGAGAACTATGGGACAGTGGAGAACCTCAATGCAGCCAGTGACAACCGCCCAAGCAATTTAGGACGCCTCAGGAAGCGTACAGCTGAGCTGGTCGAGAGCGTAAGAGAGTCAGTTCAGCAGAGTCCAAAACTCTCTGTGCGCAAGCGAAGTCAGTCCGTCGGTATATCCCGTGAGACTTGAAGGAGAGTGATAGTAATGAATATAAAGGCCTACCCATACAGAATACAGACGAAGCAGACCCTTACAGCCTCAGAAAAAGGGCAGAGAAAGGTTATGGCAGTCAAGATACTGGAGAAGATTCAGGAGATCCCAACTTTCCTTAACCTCCTTTGGACCTCAGATGAAGCTCACTTTTATCTTAAAGGAAAGATAAACTCGAAGACAAATGTCTTATGGGGGACCTCTAGACCAAATGAGCTAGCCACCAAGCCCCTACACTCCTCTTAGTGCACGTTATGGACTGCAATCTCAGCCAGATACATGATCGGACCATTCTTCTTTGAGGAATCTAGCGTGACAGTGACAGTCACCAAGGAGCCGTATGTTGAGGTCCTCAAAACCTTTAAGAGGGAGCTGCAGACCCTATTGCCGTCGCTTATGGGGAAGTTCTGGTTCCAGCAAATGGAACAAGCTCTCACCTCTCAAACCTGTCCCGAGATTAGCTGAAAGAGAACTTTGGTGACCGTGTGATTAGTCTCAAGACTGATTTTGAGTGGGCACCTCACGGCCCAGACCTTAGCCCCCCCAGATTTCTTTCTCTGGGGCTACCTTAAAGACAGAGTGTACGCAGGAAGACCCAAGACCATCATAGATCAGAGCCTTTAGTCGGTCTGTTTGTAAGGAAGTCATGGACAACTTTGTGCTGCGCCTCAAGAAATGCACAGAGCTAAATGGAGGTCATCTCGAACACGTGCTCTAGAATAAAGAAGTAAGGTCCAAAGAGTCTCATGTTTTGATATGATGTTTTTAAACACAATAAACTAGTTATCATCAAAGTTGCATTCAATCCTTGCAGAAAATTATTAAATGAGGCCTTTCGAAACTTGGGGCCCGTTTTGGGGGGTCACCCTGTATAACCTAAATCAAAAGTCACCCTTAGTGAAATAAATTAAAAGTGTTAAAAAATCAAGTGCAGTGGGGAAAAAAAGAGCTGTGCAGCTTTTTCTATATAATATAAACGAGCTACATAAACAAGTACACCCTCCGACAGAACAAACGAAAATATTAGGTTGAGGAATAAGTTCTTGCGTTTTTTTATGTTGTGTTGATTTAAGTTTTGTTGTGATTTGTGCACATATTAAGAAACAATAATAAATAATGAGAGCAAAATTTGCAAAGGTTAGGCTACGTCTCTTAACAGCGTAGACTATAGGGCTTTTGCTTAGGCTACGTCTTGAAGTTGAGTAATAATTAATTGCGGTATATTTAAAAGTTGTGTTAATTTAATTTTTGTTCTTTACCCTCAAAATGGAATGTCAAGTTGAAAGAAAAGCGCATTTTCCACACTTGTTGTTATTCATTTTCAATCGAGACGGGAACGATGCAAAGGCAGTCAAAGCTCGTCGCGATATTTGTGTTGTGTACGGAGAAAATGCTTTATCAGAAAGTCGAGCTCAATGGTGGCTTTCACGTTTCAAAAACGGTCATTTCAATCTTAATGACCAAGAACGTTCTGGTCACCCCATTAAGTTAGATGAAAATCGATTGAACGACCTTCTTCATAAAAATCCTCGTCAATCGACTAGAGAATTGGCCGTACAATTGGCGTGTGATCAGAAAACTGTAGTGAATCACCTTCATTCGATGAGAAAGTTAAAAAAATCGGTGCATGCTTTGAGTGAAAGCAACAAACTTCAACGCTCCACGATTGCCGCAGGTTTGCTTGCTCGTCACAAAGCTACTCCTGGATATAAGGACAGATTTCTTCACAGCATCATCACTGGCGATGAAAAGTGGTATGTTTATGTTAACATGAAGCATCGAAAACAATGGCTTCGCCCCAATAAAAAATCACTTCCGCGATTAAAGCAAGGAGTTTATCCAGGAAAGACGATGCTGTGTGTGTGGTGGTATTTTGAAGGCATCATTCTTTATGAGCTCCTTGCGAACAACGAGACTGTCAATGCAGAACTCTACGTTCGACAAATGTATCGACTCGCCGAAGCTATTCGTGAAAAGCGACCTCATCGACCTTATGGAGTCCTTCCACAACACGACAATGCTCGTCCTCACATTGCGAATATGACAAAAGACGCCATCCAAACGCTTAATTGGGAAATGCTGCCGCATCCTTCATATTCGCTAGACTTGACTCCATCGGATTTCCATCTGTTCCGATCGCTCTCCAACAATTTGCGCGGCGCTTCGTTCAATACTTATGTGGAATTAAGAACCTGGTTAGACGAATTCTTCGAGTCAAACTCCAAAGATTTTTATTGCAGAGGCATCGGAAAACTAGATGAACGTTGGGAAGAAGTCGTAAATAACAACGGAGAATACATTATTGATTAAATTGCATATTGTTATCAATTAAAAATGAAGTTTTTCTAAAATTGTTTAATGTAATGAATAAATTTGATAAAACCGCAAGAACTTATTCCTCAACCCAATACATTCAAAACAATAAGCAAGCTCAGACACTAAAACTGCACACAAAAGCATGAATGCCCAAATAAAGACAAGTGTCAATATTAAAAACAAGGTCTGCAGCACAAACAGTCGCGAGCTCTCACTTATTCTGATTTATGACCTTCCGACCTTCAAAACTTTCAATAATTTACGGACTAACCTTGGGAAAAGAATGTAAAACAACATAAGGGTTTCAAATTTCGTTAAAATCGGCCGAATAGTTACAATGTTATTACACAAAAAAGTAAAACGGGGACCGACGGACATAATGAGATATTGAGTCGCACGCGATTAAAAGGTGGACTGAGTAGGAGGTTCTCCCTCCCTCTGTATACAGTTGCAAGAATGATGTATGAAAAGAGTTATGAGATAAGAAAGGATTGGATGTGATTTTGTATGTGTGGTTAGGATTCCACGAGAAAAAAAAAGTTATAAAAATGTTTTTCCTTTCTGTCTTGCTATCTTTTAAGGGAAGAAGGTATATAGAAACCAATTTTTTTGTCTTATTTCAAAACTTTCACTCTTTTCTACTTCTCTTTTCTTTACTCTGCTCTCGCTGAACCTTATCCACCAATGGTCTACTTGGAGCTGGTGAAGGAGGTGAGGGAATTTGAGAAAGATCGACTGGTAGTCGTCCTTCTGCAATGACCAAAAGTTTTGAGACTACTATATTTTTTCATATAAGAAAATTAATACAATTAATCAAACGTTGCATTTTGTTTTAGTATGTTAGTATCATAATTTGAAATATACAAAAATTTAGATACAAAAGGATTTTATTAAATAATACGTTAAAATATAGTCAATATTTACAATGATGTCTCTTGTTGTTCAGGAGTGCTTCAATTCATTTTAGCATGCTTGATACCAAATTTGTTTAATAAGCACCCGAAACTGCTCTCAATTGGTTGGCTTCGAGTTATCAACCGCCAGTTTCATTATCTCCCACAAATTCTCCTTTGGGTTCAAATCCTGCGAATTCCAGCGCTAAGGTCCCTAAAGTTCGAAGATATTTTCAGCCAAGAACTGTGCTATTGCTTTTGCTGTGTGACAAAGTGCGCCATCATACTGATAAATATAGTTCTCATCCGCAAATTGGTCCGGAATTGTTGGGAAAATTTGTTGATAAAGTACGTGTTAGCACTATTTTGAGTTAATGACAGTATTCTTGAGCAAAATTGTTAGTCTCCATTACCCTTATATAAGAAGCAGCCGCATACATGGAGTGTTTCCGGATGCTTCACCACGACAAAAGATTCGTGAAAGCTCTAAACAAGCGTAAGGAAGCTTCATCAGAGAATATCACTTTGCCCCAATCTTCAAGGTCCATTCCTTCAGCAAGCACTCCATCCTTAACTGCAGAGGCAATTTTTCTATTGCTTTTGCTTTGTGACAAGGTTCGCCATCATGCTGAAAAAAATAGTTATAATCCCCAAATTTCCCCTGAACTGTTGGAAAAAGGTACTGATGAAGTACCTTTGGTACCATTTTGAGTTTATGGTAGTGTTCTTGGGCAAAATTGATTTTGTTCAAGTTCCCTTAGATGAGAAACAGTTCAAGACATAGAGCTGTCCCGATGCTTCACCGTATGTAGGACAGAAAACTCTTGAAAGAGCTCCCCTTTACTCTTCCTAACCAGAGATCTTCCAAAAGCTCCAGGCAAGCAGAAGGGAGCTTCAGCAGAAACTGTTACTTTGCTCCAGTCTTCAACAGTCCATTCTTTATATTTGATACAAAACTGGAGCCTATCCGTTAGGTTCTTCTTGGTGAGATGATACTTGCTTTTAGCACTTCTCGACTTGAAGAAACCTTTGTTGAAAAGTCTCCGGTTCGTTGTGCGCGCTCAAGCGTTCACTTTGGAACAAATGATTTGTGGAATTGAAAAATATTTAAACATTTATTTTTACAAAAAATATTTCAAAATAGATTATAATAACAACATCATTCATTTAACTCATATTTATCATCATTTTACCCTTTTGATAAGATACCAAAGCTCTAGGGAGTGAAAGTCGCCTCTTACGGAACAGGACCAGAGTGGAGTTTTGGATTCAGCGAAGGAATGCAATGTTTCAGCTTATTATTTTTGAAATGGTGATATTTTAATAAACCTGCAATAATTTAATTATTAGAATAATTATTCCTATCAGGAAAATTTTAAAAACGAATGAAAAAAAATATTAGTCAAAAAATTTACCAATTCTCTCTCTCTCCCCCTCTCTCTCTCTCTCTCTCTCTCCCTGTCTGTCTCTCTCTTTCTCTCTCTCTCTCTCTCTCTCTCTCTCTCTCTCTCTCTCTATATATATATATATATATATATATATATATATATATATATATATATTACATAGTCCAGAAATTAATGGCGATTTTTAAGGTGCAGGGTTTAAAATAAAGAAATAGGTAAATAATAAATTTATTTTTAATTAAACTAGGTTCCATGTGATAGAAGGCATTTTTTCAAAAGTATTAATATAAAATTTTCGTGCTTCGAGTCAAGAAAGTAATGGCGTTTTTCTCACCAAACCATAAAACGCCATTACTTTTTGGACGACCTAATAGAGTGAGGTAGAGATAGAGGGGGGGGCGTTAACATTTTGAGGACATCACTTTGAATAGTTATAACTTTCTTTTAACTAATTTTTTTAAAATTTCTTTGTCAGATTAATACTGAATGACATTAAAGTGACGAAGCAAATGGAAAGGCACGCTGTACTAGTTGCCTTAAAAGGTCAGCATAATGATCCAGAGATTGCTCGCTTTTTTGAAATTTGACCGATCCTTCGTTGCCGAAGTTATAAAATACCTGAAATCTGCAGATAGGAGTCGAAAACATGCAAAAGGTTCTAATGCTCTCAGAAGTCAAGAATTTGTGCAGAAAGTACAGAAAATATTAAAGGAAACCCCAGAAAGTCGATTTGAGCGTTTGCAAAGGACTTCAAGTTTTCAGAATGCACAAACTGAAGAGTTGTGCATGAAGATATCCGTTACGAGTCATATGTAATTTGGAGAGGTCAGTTCATATTAGGTAAGACGAAAGAGAATCGTTTGATCCGTGCAAAGCGCTTACTCTCCATGTTGAAATATCAAAAAGCAGAATGCTTTGTTTTTTTCTGATGAGAAAAACTTCAACCAAGACCAAAAGGTAAACCAAAGAATGGCAGATGATGGTTATGCAATGCCAAACGAGCTTCCAACTGCAATGCATACAAAGTTTCCTGCAACCGTGATGGTTCAGTGAGTCGAAAGCAGTGAAGGAGATGTCCTGCCCCCTCATTTTTTTTCAGAGGGCTTAAGAGTCAATGATGCTGCCTACACAAAGGTTTTGGAGAAGGTTGTGAGGCACTGGAGAGTACGCAACGGAAGACCTTACATCTTCCAACAGGACTCTGCATCATTTAATAAGGCTAGAACAACTGAAGCTTGAATGTGTGCTAATTTTCATGACCATGTTCTCTCAGACACGTCACCTCCAAGCTCACCCGACCTCAATTTACTGGACTATTACGTATGGGACGTCCTCCATCCTAAGTGTTTTTTCATTAATAATTAATAAATCAGAAAGAATTAAAGATAGACCAACAAAGTTATGCTATGTTTTTGGCAGTGTATTGATACATCTACACTTACATTTTTAAGTTAATTGATCGAAAAAATGAACTATAAAACAAAGATACAGGTACGAAACTTGTATTTTTAAAATTATTTTGCTAAATTTCGGTAAGAATCACGTTGAAATAATATAGAATCGGAAATGAATGAAAATTAGCAGGGTAAAGGTTACATCTGCAACTTATACGTGCTGATAACATCGGTATTTGCAGTTCCATCATGGCGGACAGAAAAGAGCTATCAAGCAATATTAAATATCAAATTATTTCAGAAAAATAAGTCTAAACTATGGATTAGAAACATTGCTGAACAACTCGATGTACCAAAATTCACCGTCTACAATGTAATTTCCAAGTTCAGGCGCACCGGATCAACTTCTAACGCCGGTAGCTCTGGACGCCCTGCACGGATATTGGTAAGAACAAGGCGATAGTTGATCAGAGAAGTTGATAAAAATCCACGTATGACTCGTGGAAAGATCCAGGATCAAATGAAAAGCAGTGGTGTACAGGTGAGCAAGACTTACAGTTAGTAGAATGTTAAGTTATTCTGGGCGTAAGGCATACTGACCTCGTAATACCCCATATTTGAAGCCTGCATATCTAAAATTCGACTACAATTTACGGAGAAAATATTGACAAGCCTTTTAGTTACTGGGAGAGTATTCTTTGGTCAGATAAGACCAAGCTAGAGCTCTTTGGACGAAATAGCGCTCACCACGTATTTCGTAAAAGCGGAACCCGCAATCTTCCTCAGAATATCGTCCTAACTATAAAACACGGAGGGGGAGGGGGGTCGAATCAATGACACGATGAAAGAGGAGGATTAATTGGAAATCTTGAGCAAATAATACGCAAGAAATGATGCTCTGCTCTGGGACTTGGGCGTCGTTGGAACTTCCAGCATGACAACGATCCCAAGCACACTTCAAAATTGGCACAGGATTGGTTGGAAACTAGTCATATTTAGGTTATTAAGTGCCCATCCGGGTCGCCAGATCTTAATCAAATTGAAAACCTTTAGCATGAGTTAAAGACAAGGGTCCATTCTTCTGTCAAGAAGAATGGAAAAAAATCCCAGCAGACTACTGTCGAAAGTTAATTGAAGGTTATAATAGATGATGTAGCAAGTAATTCAACTAAAAGGACACAACTAAATACTAAAATGTTTATTCCAAGACATTCGTATCTGCATGTTTATTATTTTTATAATTATTTTTTAATAGTTCATGAATTAACTTTAAATTTATGTGTCGATGTACCAATACATTGCCAACCACATATCGTAATTTTATTACCCTACCTTTAATACTTTCTGGTTTTTTAAGGAAAAAACACTTAGGATGGAGGTGTCCCAAAACTTTCGAACTATACTGTATATATATATATATATATATATATATATATATATATATATATATATATATATATATATATATATATATATATATATATGCAACAAAGCTCACAGGGAAAATTAATACAAGGATTCCAAGTACTTCTTTCGAACTTTATTTCGAGTTCCTTGATTTAGAACTCGAAATAAAGTTCGAAAGTACTTGGAATCCTAGTATTAATTTTCCCTGTGGGCTTTGTTGCATTTATTGCTTACTCACACGATACTTTGTGAGTTTTATACACACACACACACACACACACACACACATATATATATATATATATATATATATATATATATATATATATATATATATATATGTAGTACCGTTCATAATCATAAGCAGTTTATCATAAAAAAATTTGTCTCTAAAATGATCCAAATGCTAAGATTTCTTGTATAGAGAACTGGCATTGTATGCATAAAAACTAACCTCAGTTCAATCTCATCCTGCACGTTCGGTCATTCTCTGTTAGCTGTCGTCCAGGTAATATGGCCAAGAAACCTGCCACTCCTATCTCTGTTGCTGTAATGATCGTGAAGCTGAGCCAACAAGATGCTCTTTAAATGGAGCAATTGTAGAGACTGCCAAGCACTCTAAATTTGTAGTCCATAGTATTCTGTCAATCTATGACAAAACTGATTTATGTAAGGTTGGTAAATTATTCGGAAGGCCAAGGATGACCTAAAAAAGACATTACCCAAATTGGGAAGAAGGTCAGCTTCAAGACGGCCGCAGCAGTTTGTCGAGAGATAGAGAGGAATTCTCCATCAATATCTCCAAGCAGATTGAGGGTAAAGTCAGCTGGAGGAAGACAATCCTCACGCTCACTTAACTGCGGCCAAACCATTGATCAGTCCGATGAACAAGAAGGCTCGTCTTGTACTCGCAATTGAGCACGTTACATGGAAGGATGACTAATGATGGAAAGTCCAGTTTACTGACGAATCTACGCTATTCTTTTTTGTCGGAGAGCAGGCGAAAGATTTTCTGTCATTTTGACCAAATCGCGTGAAATTTTAGCGAGAAAATTTCATGGTCTGGGTTGTGATCTCAGTTTAAGGCATAGGGTCACTTGTGGTGCGCTATTGGGGCACAGTGAATGCGCAAATGTACAAGGAAATCCTGCGACAGCATGCTTTTCCTCATCTGCGGGCCTCCGAAACCCAACCTGTAACTTTCATGCAGGATGACACCTCCTGCTACACGGCTAATTCAGTGAAGATCTTCTTAGGCGACGAACATATCACCTGTTACGAACTGCCCTGCACTAAGTTCGGCCCTGAGTACTATTGAAAACGTTTGGAAAACACTCGGAGAGAGGTCTAAAGCGATGAATCCGAAAAACGTTCAAGAACTGGAATTTCTTCACGAAGAATGGAGCGAGATTACTGCGCAAGAGTGGCAACATTTGGTTCGATCTTCCGGCAAGAGATATCAAAGCCTCATCGATAATAAAGTCATCCACAGTAAATATTAATTACATTCAAGTTGTACCAATATTTTCCACCAATAATATAATCTATTTTCAAATTGAAATTTCTTTCACTTGCCGTTCGGATCCTTTGGAAACTTCAATTTTATTTTTCTAGTAAATTGGTTACCTGCTGATAACTTTCGTTTTATTCATCAGAAATTGCATAACCTTTACCATACGTAATTTTTAACAGTAGTTTATCGTACACCAATTTTGGAACTCTTGGTTTTTCTCTGTCAATGTTATCGAAGATGTTGTTATATGTAGTAATACGGGTGTTTGATCTTTTTGAAGGCTACTGTATATAACAGCTAACATCAGAAATGATCATAAAATTATTGTTGAAGACACTATCAAAGAAGGAAAAAGGTATACAATGACTAAAAGTAAACTACAAAAAAGAAAATCCCACATATTAGCTATAAAAGAGGAAGATGGTTGAATCATCCAGGATCTAGAAAGAATAGTTAAAAGAACAACGCCATCCAGAAATTCAACCAACTAACAACATCCAATAATGTCCCGGCCGTTTTCAAATCAGAAATTGAAATTGTAACAAATCAAATGAAGAACCCAAAATCACCAGGCGAGGACAACATAAATTCGCACTTGCTGAAAGATTCTGGAGATGTGCTTCTTTCCTGAATTTCCTGAACAAGGCAATATTTCGGAGGACTGGTACAATGTCATAATATTCATTCTACAGAAATAAGGTGATCAAATGAATTTTACAAATTAGAGAGTAATCAGCCTTATCTCGTGTGTCTATAACTCTTCACAGGGGTCATTACTAACAGGCTACAAAACTAGCTAGATTACAAACAATGGAGAGAACAAGCTAGTTTTAGAAGAGGCTTCTCAACGAGTAATCACATACATACACATACATCAGCTCATCAAAAAACTTCAGAGTACAATATAACTCTATATTTGGTATTTGGTACACAGGAAAGTGTACTAAATTATTCACGTCTAGAAGAAACCTTCAGGAGACTAAACGAGCAAAACAAAAGCATTAAGATCGATAGGGATTATGTCAATCACATGAGATTCGCAGTTGATATTGTGATTATAAGTGTTAACATAGAAGATATTCAAATAACGCTTCGAGAACCTAACGGTTGAAGTAGAAAGATGGTCCTAAAAATAAATCTTGGAAAAAACAAAAGACATAACAATCTATCCAGAGGTCGAAATGATAGACATTACAATTGACAACAAACTTGAATACTAGATAAAAATATCAGAGAAGGAGGCCCAAATTCCAGTGAATGTTTATTCCAATGTTTCACTCTGGACCAGCGTATTCAGAGAAATGATGTACTTTTTTTAATTTTGGGGATGGTAAGATAGGAAATCATTGCTGTACGCTACCGGCATTCCTCGCCATCTACCCACTTCAAGAGTAGAGAGAGGATATATTGTTACTAAATTTTTTATATCTTTGCCATTCTGTCTTTCCATACGCTTTTCTGATCTCAGATGGAATTTGAATCGAATTTTTGTTGCGATTGATAAAATTCCTGTATGATCAATACATGGTACCATAATAGATTCTATGTAGTAATTGAATGGATTATTATTTCCAGCTAATCAGAAATCAGGTTTCGTCGTCGCTTTTCCTGTTATTAACGTAGTGAAGTCAGGGTTCTCGCGTTCGAACTAATGCAAGTGTGTGTGTTTGAGAGGGGGACAAATTATATGTGGGATAGATATGTAAAAATATAAGTAGTGAAAAGAGGAGGTAGTGTAGGAGATTTGGAAAGGAATAAAAGGCGCCTTGTGATAAGGCTGATCGCTTCCATTTATTTTATTGTTCGTGTATATCTTTAGTTGTTATTCTTGTTTTAACTGGCGTTTAAGCCTTTTGTCTTAATTTTTTAATGATTCTAGTTTGTATTGTTAACAGTTGTTGTTGTTTTATAATTCAGTTACTTTATTATTATTTGTAGTACTTAATGTTTTTTGTATTTCTTATATTTTGAAGTGTGTGTAGTTTTTTGTCATTTTCTTTCTTCTTCGCGTTTCTTCCTCTTGAGTCAAAATTAGTAAGGTTATTGTCGTAATCATCGACGTTCTCATCGAGAGTCAATGTTACTTGGATCGTTCACTTGTTCTACCTCTTCGCCTCTGACTCACGAGGGGACCGAATAAAAAAGTTGCGAGCAAAACGACATTGGCTACAAAATTATATAAAGAGCGGACGGTGCCGAGGAGTACGCAGCCCTGACACCGGCGGCAAGTCGATGTCCACCCTTCTCCACCCTCCACCCCCAGAGAGAGATGTATAATACTTTATTTATTCTGTCATGTAACCTGATGGCCCAACCCTCCCCTCCTTGCCTCGTGGTGATTTTCGCCCCTTGAAAGAAGAGTCCCACAAACAAACCTCGTTTATTAGTTGCAAACCTCGTTGCAATTATTGTTTTCTTGTGAGATGACATAATTGCAGGCTTCGTGGAAAGGAGGTTTGGGGTCTAGTCCACTGCGGAACCCGAAGTCAAGAGGCATCCTGAATTGAGAGGGAGTTAAAACCTGAGGGAGGGTACTAACTCTACTCCGTGGGTCCAGCCAGGACCACAGAGAGATTTTACACCCGTCTTTGTGTAGAGAGTAACTCCAAATAACCAAAACCCTTTTGAGTGGGCGGCGACCTTGGTTATGGGTCGTTGATTTGGGCTGAGGGCTTTTCTCCCGTCACTCCCATACCGTACACTCACAATGAAAAAAAAATGCACCCAATGGGTGGCGAGACCACTCTACGCCCCCGCCATAACACCGGTACAACATGCACTCCACCACGCGCCAAATCACTACCACTCTCTTGTACACTCGACACCCCCATCACCAACAATATCACATCATCAACACTCACTGAGCGGACACTGATTTTTAGGTCTACAAGGGATGTCTTGACCTTCCAAAAACGAACTAAAGATCATTTGGTAGATAAACAACATTACACTACAATGCCAGACTCAGTTACAAAACGACACCAAGTACCATAAGACACACCAGCCCTCTCTGGCTGGGATTCATCGCACAAGAGATACTCACCGTACTCAAAAATGAGTACCGTGAGGACGCAATCCAGATCCTCTACTATAACCGCACCCAAAACTAGGTAGTAATAACACCATCTGACGAAAAACACACAAACACACTACTAGACCAAGGATTAATGTCATCGGTACCCTCCCAAAACACACCAAATAGAAGAACAACACAATCTAAGCGCGCACCAGGGCCAAAGTTGCTACAAGGTTAGTCTCTAGACAAACTCGGGTAAAGCCGAGCTTGTCTGTTTAAACTGCGGTGAAAAATGGCACTTTTACACCGTATGCACAAACGCCACTTTCCGCTGTGTTAAAGGCGATGGTATCCACGTTACCGTGATCATGATGTGTCCATACCTCATGAAGAAGCGCGCGGATGCCATCTCAGAGCTAGGGAGCCGTCAATACACCACAGTTCCCTCATTATCCTCCACTACCCCGTCGCTCTCACAAGAACATACGCCGCGGTTGCTGGCGCTTTCCGGGCCACCCAACCCACCACCCCGATCAACACTCTCACACTCATCTTACGCCCATACACAACCAAGTACCTCACAGCAACCCCAACACACAACTGGACACCGGTACTCTTCCCACTGACAAAAGACGTGTGGGGGCAACCCCCACTTATACGCCAAAATACTCAACTGGTTTTACGCAGCAAACGGATTAGAGCAAATCGTCTTTCCCGAGACGGAATTCGCCCTAATACAAGGACACAAAAACGCGCGTCCACCACTCCTCCCTACACCATTACACACGAAACTCTTTCCTAATCTTCTCTCTCCTAAATCCTGCTGCCCCCACCACTCCGGCTCCGGCCTCAAACACCTCCTTTACCCCTACTCCCCATCCAGCTGCCCTCGTCCCCATCCCGTTTCCTACAGTCCCCACCCTTGCTACCGTAGTCCATACCCCTCCTTCAGTAGTCCCTACCCTTCCTCCTGCTACGCCTAGCCTACCTACCCTTGTCCTCACCTCTGCTCCCACTGCCCCCACTCCCCGTAACTCTCCTTCCAAATATCCTATACTTTCTAACACCGCCCCCACCACCCGCTCCCGCCACCACCATCTTAACCTTCTACAATACAAAACACCCACCACACATATACCACTTCGACTCCTCCACCTACACAAGTAAAGGATAAGGCAATA